>JAPZIH010000964.1:0-52500 GCA_027410445.1 Discoglossus pictus
TGTCACTATGTATCTCTCTCTCTCTCTCTCTCTCTGTGTCACTATGTATCTCTCTCTCTCTCTCTTTGTGTGTCACTATGTATCTCTCTCTCTCTCTGTGTGTGTCACTATGTATCTCTCTCTCTCTGTCACTTTGTATCTCTCTCTCTCTTTGTGTGTCACTATGTATCTCTCTCTCTCTTTGTGTGTCACTATGTATCTCTCTCTCTCTTTGTGTGTCACTATGTATCTCTCTCTCTCTTTGTGTGTCACTATGTATCTCTCTCTCTCTTTGTGTCACTATGTATCTCTCTCTCTCTCTCTGTGTCACTATGTATCTCTCTCTCTCTCTGTGTCACTATGTATCTCTCTCTCTCTCTTTCTTTGTCACTATGTATCTCTCTCTCTCTCTCTTTGTGAGTCACTATGTATCTCTCTCTCTCTCTTTCTCTTTGTGTGTCACTATGTATCTCTCTCTCTTTCTCTGTGTCACTATGTATCTCTCTCTCTCTGTGTCACTATGTATCTCTCTCTCTCTCTGTGTGTCACTATGTATCTCTCTCTCTCTCTCTCTGTGTGTCACTATGTACCTCTCTCTCTCTCTTTCTGTGTCACTATGTATCTCTCTCTCTTTGTCTGTCACTAGGTATCTCTCTCTCTCTTTGTGTGTCACTATGTATCTCTCTCTCTCTCTTTGTTTGTCACTATGTATCTCTCTCTCTCTCTTTGTGAGTCACTATGTATCTCTCTCTCTCTCTCTTTCTCTTTGTGTGTCACTATGTATCTCTCTCTCTCTCTCTGTGCGTCACTATGTATCTCTCTCTCTCTGTGTCACTATGTATCTCTCTCTCTCTCTTTGTGTGTCACTATGTATCTCTCTCTCTCTCTTTGTGTGTCACTATGTATCTCTCTCTCTCTCTCTTTGTGTGTCACTATGTACCTCTCTCTCTCTCTGTGTGTCACTATGTATCTCTCTCTCTCTGTGTGTCACTATGTATCTCTCTCTCTTTGTGTGTCACTATGTATCTCTCTCTATCTCTCTCTTTCTGTGTGTCACTATGTATCTCTCTCTCTCTCTCTCTCTCTCTCTCTCTCTCTGTGTCACTATGTATCTCTCTCTCTCTCTCTCTTTGTGTGTCACTATGTATCTCTCTCTCTTTTGTGTGTCACTATGTATCTTCTCTCTCTCTCTCTTTCTGTGTGTCACTATGTATCTCTCTCTCTCTCTCATCTCTTTCTGTGTGTCAGCTATGTATCATCTCTCCTCTTTGTGTGTCACTATGTATCTCTCTCCTCTTGTGTGTCACTATGTAATCTCTCTCTCTTTGTGTGTCACTATGTATCTCTCTCACTTTCTCTCTCTTTTCTGTGTGTCACTATGTATCTCTCTCCTCTTCTCTCTCTCTCTCTCTCCTCTCTGTGTCACTATTTACTCTCTCTCTCTTTGTGTGTCACTAGTATCTCTCTCTCTTTGTGTGTCACTATGTATCTCTCTCTCTCTCTTTGTGTGTCACTATGTATCTCTCTCTCTCTCTCTCTCTCTCTCTCTGTGTGTCACTATGTATCTCTCTCTCTCTTTGTGTGTCACTATGTATCTCTCTCTCTCTCTCTGTGTCACTATGTATCTCTCTCTTTGTGTGTCACTATGTTTCTCTCTCTGTGTGTCACTAAGTATCTCTCTCTTTTTGTGTCACTATGTATCCTCCTCTCTTTGTGTGTCACTAGGTATCTCTCTCTCTCTCTCTCTGTGTCACTATGTATCTCTCTCTCTCTTTGGTGTTCACTATGTATCTCTCTCTCTCTCTTTGTGTGTCACTAGGTATCTCTCTTTCTCTCTTTCTGTGTGTCACTATGTATCTCTCTCTCTCTTTGTTTGTCACTATGTATCTCTCTCTCTCTCTCTCTGTGTCACTATATATCTCTCTCTCTCTTTGTGTGTCACTATGTATCTCTCTCTCTTTGTGTGTCACTATGTATCTCTCTCTCTCTCTTTCTGTGTGTCACTATGTATCTCTCTCTCTCTCTCTCTCTTTCTGTGTGTCACTATGTATCTCTCTCTCTCTCTCTCTGTGTGTCACTATGTATCTCTCTCTCTCTTTGTGTGTCACTATGTATCTCTCTCTCTCTCTCTGTGTCACTATGTATCTCTCTCTTTGTGTGTCACTATGTATCTCTCTCTGTGTGTCACTAAGTATCTCTCTCTTTGTGTGTCACTATGTATCTCTCTCTCTTTGTGTGTCACTAGGTATCTCTCTCTCTCTCTCTCTGTGTCACTATGTATCTCTCTCTCTCTTTGTGTGTCACTATGTATCTCTCTCTCTCTCTTTGTGTGTCACTAGGTATCTCTCTTTCTCTCTTTCTGTGTGTCACTATGTATCTCTATCTCTCTTTGTGT
Organism: Discoglossus pictus; assembly: GCA_027410445.1. Taxonomy (NCBI): domain Eukaryota; kingdom Metazoa; phylum Chordata; class Amphibia; order Anura; family Alytidae; genus Discoglossus; species Discoglossus pictus. Next base: position 2,375 of record JAPZIH010000964.1, read on the forward strand.
GTCACTGTGTATCTCTCTCTCTCTCTGTGTGTCACTATGTATCTCTCTCTTTGTGTGTCACTAGGTATCTCTCTCTCTCTCTTTCTGTGTGTCACTATGTATCTCTCTCTCTCTCTCTCTGTGTGTGTCACTATGTATCTCTCTCTCTCTTTGTGTGTCACTATGTATCTCTCTCTCTTTGTGTGTCACTATGTATCTCTCTCTCTCTCTTTCTGTGTGTCACTATGTATCTCTCTCTCTCTCTCTGTGTGTCACTATGTATCTCTCTCTGTGTGTCACTATGTATCTCTCTCTTTGTGTGTCACTATGTATCTCTCTCTCTTTGTGTGTCACTATGTATCTCTCTCTCTCTCTCTTTCTGTGTGTCACTATGTATCTCTCTCTCTCTCTCTCTCTGTGTGTCACTATGTATCTCTCTCTCTCTTTGTGTGTCACTATGTATCTCTCTCTCTTTGTGTGTCACTATGTATCTCTCTCTCTCTCTTTCTGTGTGTCACTATGTATCTCTCTCTCTCTTTGTGTGTCACTATGTATCTCTCTCTCTCTCTCTGTGTCACTATGTATCTCTCTCTTTGTGTGTCACTATGTATCTCTCTCTTTGTGTGTCACTATGTATCTCTCTCTCTTTGTGTGTCACTAGGTATCTCTCTCTCTCTCTCTGTGTGTCACTATGTATCTCTCTCTCTCTTTGTGTGTCACTATGTATCTCTCTCTCTCTTTGTGTGTCACTATGTATCTCTCTCTCTCTCTTTGTGTGTCACTAGGTATCTCTCTTTCTCTCTTTCTGTGTGTCACTATGTATCTCTCTCTCTCTTTGTGTATCACTATGTATCTCTCTCTCTCTTTGTGTGTCACTGTGTATCTCTCTCTCTCTCTGTGTGTCACTATGTATCTCTCTCTTTGTGTGTCACTAGGTATCTCTCTCTCTCTCTTTCTGTGTGTCACTATGTATCTCTCTCTCTCTCTTTGTGTGTCACTATGTATCGCTCTCTCTCTTTGTGTGTCACTATGTATCTCTCTCTTTGTGAATATGGGGCATTTTTAGGCTGAAGTTTTTTTTTGTTTCTGATGCACCCGCATAGGGATTAGGTCAGTAGGATGTTCATTTTTACATTTACGCTCGTTTAATGTCTGTGTGATGTATATTGTACCACCTGTAATGTCTCCTAGGTAGCTGTCTAATAGACTTAACATGTCTAATGGCTAAGCCCATCAGGAAGAGAGGAGGTCAGACATCCCACTAAGAAACACCTCCCTTTTCTTTGTAAATCTGCTTTGTTTCATTGTTTGCCAGATTAAGTTAATCCCATCTGATATGTGCTAATGATGGAAGGATGTGTATTGGAGGTTAATCCTATTGAGCTCAGGAAGCTACTGTTAGACCCCATGTGGAGTTTATCTCTTGTGTTTGTCTGCCACACTCTCTCATTGTCGCATACACCCCCTCTGTATCTATCCCCTATAAATATTGCTGTCATTTTCAAAAATAAATTATATTACTTGGAGGCATATATAATTGCATGTTCTCTTATTTGGTTCCTGGTGGCTGCGATACCAAACCTATTTCCACCCTACAAGTAACCTGTCCTGGTCACTACCACAGGAATGTTACTGGAACTCCTGGAAACGCTGATTCCTGATGAAGAGCCTTTGACTGATACAGAAGCCAGATTTCACAGTGCTGGTGCTGAGATTTCAAAGAACCCAATGGTCCTTGTGGGTAGATAACCTGTAGTTTATAGCAGGTAACTCTGGGCTTGTATAGCCCATACTCTCAGATCATGACACAGTGGTTAAAATAATTTTGGGCAGGCTCTAATATTATCATGGATAACTAGTATGGCTCGATATCACCGGCTTCAATGACTACTCCGACTGATCAATCTAACCTTTGATTCCATTTGTGTAACATGAATATAAACCAGACCACCATCAGCTAATTACCTATCTATCAACTCCAGACATTGTGTACACCCTTAACACCAATAACACACACACAAATATGGACATCCATAGGTTCTCTTATACACTGACTCATTTACCACACAATGACATACATGGCATGCTATGACAGATTACAATTTAATACACATCATCCTAACCTTCATTTGTCAGAGCTATATGGAAACATGAAAGGTCATCAAAGGTCATATATGAACACAAAGGATCTTCAGGGCTTGAATTTACACGCTGAACATAAAGGTCATACATGATCCTACATGGACACGAAGGATCTTCAGGGCTGGAACTTACACACCGAACATAAAGGTCATACATGATCATAAATGGACACGGAGGATCTTCAGGGCTGGAATTTACACACCGAACATAAAGGTCATACATGATCATACATGGACATGGAGGATCTTCAGGGCTGGAACTTACACACCGAACTTCTTAGTCCTCCACATGCTACATCGTTCCACTTCTTAAATTCTAAGGAAGACAAACATGGGAGGCATATCATCAGAAACATTGAGTCTGTTCTGGCAGATTAGTCAAACTCAGAGATTTAATCACCTAACATTTTATCTATGAACACTTAACCTCTAGATGTGGAGGCTGCTCTGTCTTAAACACAGCAATGCCTCCATCTTCCTCAGTACCTTGTATAATAGTTTTATTTTTGCTCTTCATATGAAGTGACCATGTCCAACTTAAATATTTTAGTTTTTTCTTTATTTTATTTGTTACTAGCGGCAATAAGATTGTAAGCGCTGTAAATTTTGTTGGTGTTCCAAGATGCTTTGGCGCTCATTGCAAGCCTCATGCTGAGCGCCTTTGGCGCTCATTGCGAGGCTGTTCGTTGTTTGTGTGCTATGAGCATTGTTTATTTTTTGCTTATGCTAATGAAATAATTCATAAAATAATACATGAACATACTTTACCTATTTGTAAGTAATACATGCAGCATGCATTGTGCTGAAGAGCTGACAATCTGTTTTGATGTTCCTGCAGCATACAATGTGGGTTTGCACTGTTGTGGAGCTGAGGTGTAAGTGTCAGCAATGTGCGCAGTGTGTAGTGTAAATAGGCTGCGTGCGAGAGGGGAAGCCGTTAGGGTAGCTGTGTACTTCCGCATTGTGTAAGTTAGTGTAAAATGGCGCCTAATGTGTGGTACACGTCTGTGACTGATTTGGCGCGCTTGTTCTTGGATCGCGTCCGTGGTTTTGGGAAAATCCGTAGGTGTTTGGTGGCGTTTTGCTTCTTTAGAGTCCTGTAGTCTCGTTTTTTTCGGTGGCCATTTTTTCTCTTGCTTAGGGGATTTTCGGGTGTCTAAACTCTTCTATTTTGACTTAAATTGAGGTGTAAGTTCAGTTTTCGAGGTCCTGGGTGCCCCCCCCCCTTGCTGTGGGTAAGCTTTTTATGTGTTTATTGTCTGTATTTATTGTGTTTTTAATGTTTTCATGTGTGCGGGTTTCGCTTCTCTTATTTGTTTCTCGTAAGTCTGTAAATTTTGCGAGGTCTTCAGTTGCTGGCAAGGAGAGCTTTCGGCGGTCCATGCCAGCAACTAAGGGCCCTCTCTTTGCAAGGGCTGCAGGCTCGCTACGCGCCCCCGCAGCGTTAGCAACAACCCGCATGCTCACAACTAAATATGTGATAAACAAAGTTAAATAAAATTATAATCAGAGTGAAACCTGTAAGTAACGGTAAGTAAAGTGTTTTATTATTAGGATCCCCTCAGCTTGAGTGTCTGGGTCTTCCACCAGAGGATTTACTTGTGAGTGTAGATATAGACGCCATAAATCACGAATCCACAACATCTGGAGTCTCTGAACATATATAGATATATATTGCAAAATAATAATAAGATCAAAGGATTAGCTGTGAGCCCATCATGTCCTCAGAGTTATGGAAACATCTTATTGGGGTGATGGGACCCATGTATCCATGTCTATGTCTGATTATACAGAATGTATTTTTATTATGAGCTATATATATTGATGACATTTTGTCTGGGCCAGAGGATGTGTTTTCCAGAGTTGTTGTTTTCATGATTTTTGGAATTGTAATTAGATTAGATGTAATTAGATGTCTTTGTGTCAGATCATTCAGAAGGACATATTCATGTTTATCCTAATGCCATAAGGAATGACTTGTCCTTTTTTCTTGTTGATTTAGTTGTTTTTGGTCAGAGATCTGGGTCAAATCCTGCGGTTTATTTGTCATCTGCACCAAATGTTGTGAATAGAAGCTTCATCCATGTTGCCTTCTTCTAGGTTATCCATGTATAAGGCTGTAAGAGTGTGCCTGCTGCATATACAAGGTAGACAACCACACTTTGATCGAGTAGATCTATTCACATGCTATGAAGAACATGGCGGGAGTATTACAGAGTATTACAGATTCCTAAAAGCATGACCAAATACCAAACGTGATCAAAGAAATTACTATTTGTGATAAGTAAATCCAAGATGGCGTCATTTCTAGTAGGTTCTTGTATAACCTGGGCCAGATAATGATCCCTGAGTGTACTTAAGAACCTGCTCCCCTTCGCTGAACTGCTGGTCTCATTTATCCAGTTTATTTCAGGGTAATTAAAATCTCCCATTATTAGAACTTGCCCGTGCTTAGCTGCATTTCCAATCTGTAACAATAATTGTATTTCCTCACTTTCAGCTATATTTGGGGGTTTATTGTATACTCCTACTAATACTTACATACATAAATATCTTCTCTGACTATCACATATTCTAATTGTCAAACTACGAGACGTTGTCACGCTTTGTGTGGTCCGTATGACTTAGGCGATGAGCGTAGCGAGGCGAGCCATTAACTCGCAGCACTTAGGTGATAAACGCCAAAGGCAAAGCGAGGCGAGCACAGGAGGCATGAAACACAAGGGACTTAGCCAGAAAGGAGCAATGAAGGTGCTAGCCGATCACACATTAAAACACGCGGGACTTACCCTCCTAACACTTAAGAAACGCGGGATCGCTTTAGGCTCCAAGCAGTTAATGAACGTGGGACTTAGAAAAAAAAAATTACGAGACCCAGGACTTAGAAAAAAACAAATACGAGATAGGAAAAATACGAAGTTAACCGCGCAAAACAAAAAACATGAAAAACAAACAAAAAAATACAACAAAAACATCACACACAGCACGGGGGAACAGCCAGGACGTCTGGGAGTGAGGTGGAAGTCAATTTTGCTGAGTATTGGCACTCGAAAATCGCCTAAGCGAGAAAAAAAATGTCGGGCAAAAAATTAAAACTAAACTACACGATCCTGGGCTGAGCAAAACACCACCACTTTCACCCAGGAACGTACGAGGTACGAAATACAGTATTACAAAGGACGCCAAATGCTCGCGAACCGCGTCGGACATAGACAAAAGACGCTATTATACAATCCTAACTTGCCACTAACAACATTACGCATCTACAGTAGCGCTTTACAGAAATAAACCAACGGTTTGCCCTCGCGCACACAGCCTGTTTCTAATGAACATTTGGGACATTCATAAAACTATCTCCTCAGGCCAGCGACAACTGGACATTATACGCCTTATTAAATTGCGATTCAGCCAATAGAATAGGGCTCTATATAAGTGCACAGCATATGTATTTACAGAAGGTTTTAGTTAGTGAGACCCGGCTTTTGGATGGAAGATCACAAACTAAAAACCTTCTGTAAAAATATGCTGTGCGCTTATATAGGGCCCTATTCTATTGGCCGAATCGCAATTTAATAGGGTTGTATATGTGCAGGACAGTAACAAGAGATTGTTAGCTCTTCAGGCTATTGATTGTTACATACATTAATTAGAAAAAGGTAATCTATATTAATTTAATATTCAATAAATTCATTAATTAGTATTTAAAAAAATAGAGAGGAGCCAAAGGACCCGCGAGGAGTGGCTGGCAATGAGCGCCGAAGGTCCTTTCTTATTTGCTGTTAATAATTCCAATTCACCCATTTTCCTGGCACGCTTGTGGCATTAGCGGCATACACCTTATGTTATGAGCCTGTAGTGCTGGAGTGCTGACGCTGTACAATGGCCTCCCTACTGACTGTACTAACCCTACTGCTAATGTAACCCCCACAATCCTCTCGCTCTTCATCACTGCGATGGAAATGTCCCCAAGTGAGAAGACAGACGCGCTCTCTGACCCGTGTTATTATACGAGACAGGTTTATTGGACACTGCCACAGATGGATTTAGAAGTTTTCTCCAATAGTGTTGGGTCTCAGAGTAATTATAATGTTATAAATTAGAAAAAATGGCTTAGTAATGGGAGACATTTGCGCTATGGATACTATACACGTGAGTAGGCAGTGTGTAACCCGTAATGTACAGTGAGATGTCTATGAGCGGTGGCGGGGTTTGGGGATTTAGTGATATGTTTCTGTTGCGTCTCAGAGGGCGTCGGAGGGCTTCGGGGTCACACTCACTGGAGCCGCTGGTCAGCACCGCACAGAATTCTCTCCCTTTGGCGTTATCGGGCAGACCTGTCTTCCAGGCTTGATAGTTGTACATAGATCCGTCCGTCCACTTCCAGCGGCTGTTCTGCAAAAGAAAAGATGGAAAAGTAAGAAGCAAAAGCAGGAGGTTATGTGATGCTCAGCTCCTCTACAGATAGATCTCCATATCACTAGAGCCCTGCATTGTGTCGTGCAGGCTCCTCTACAGATAGAGCTCCATATCACTAGAGCCCTGCAATGTGTGATGCTCAGCTCCTCTACAGATAGAGCTCCATATCAATCAAGTACTACATGTGTTATGCACAGAGCTCCATATCACTAGAGCCCTGCATTGTGTCGTGCAGGCTCCTTTATGGATAGATCTCCATATCACTAGAGCCCTGCATTGTGTCGTGCAGGCTCCTCTACAGATAGAGCTCCATATCACTAGAGCCCTGCATTGTGTCGTGCAGGCTCCTCTACAGATAGAGCTCCATATCACTAGAGCCCTGCAATGTGTGATGCTCAGCTCCTCTACAGATAGATCTCCATATCACTAGAGCCCTGCATTGTGTGATGCTCAGCTCCTCTACAGATAGAGCTCCATATCAATCAAGTACTACATGTGTCATGCACAGAGCTCCATATCACTAGAGCCCTGCATTGTGTCGTGCAGGCTCCTTTATGGATAGATCTCCATATCACTAGAGCCCTGCATTGTGTCATGCAGGCTCCTCTACAGATAGATCTCCATATCACTAGAGCCCTTCATTGTGTAGTGCATGTTCCTGTACAGATAGATCTCCATAACACTAGAGCCCTGCATTGTGTGGTGCAGGCGCCTGTACAGACAGATCTCTATATCACTAGAGCCCTGCATTGTGTCGTGCAGGCTCCTGTACAGATAGATCTCCATATCACTAGAGCCCTGCATTGTGTCGTGGAGGTTCCTGTACAGATAGATCTCCATATCACTAGAGCCCTTCATTGTGTCGTGCAGGCGCTGTAACGGGACTTGAATATTAAATCCCCAGATTTCCGCTGGTATAGAAGGTAATATCCCACATCCCCCAGTAACCAGACGAAACACCGTTCAGGGAGTCAACTGAACTTTTTTTTAATCCCCGCTCCAGCAGTAAACTGCCAACTGTCAACTTTTTTTAAAAATGTTCTGCAATGCATTACACACACATACCCTTGGTTCTTAAAGTGGTACATACATATTGAACCAAACAGATACAGGCATTTAAACAGCAGGGAGAAGGTTTAACTGAGGGCCCACAGGCAAATACATGAAAAATCCTTCACAGGCGCCTGTACAGATAGATCTCCATATCACTAGAGCCCTGCATTGTGTTGTGCAGGCGCCTGTACAGATAGATCTCAATATCACTAGAGCCCTGCATTGTGTTGTGCAGGTTCCTGTACAGATAGATCTCCATATCACTAGAGCCCTGCATTGTGTTGTGCAGGTTCCTGTACAGATAGATCTCCATATCACTAGAGCCCTGCATTGTGTCCTGCAGGCTCCTTTACGGATAGATCTCCATATCACTAGAGCCCTGCATTGTGTTGTGCAGGTTCCTGTACAGATAGATCTCCAAATCACTGGAGCCCTTCCATCACAATGTGTACTGTGCATGTTTAGTTGATTTCCATGTATTATGGGACACACTCAGACCCGGGCAGTTGCTGACCCCCCTCCGACATAGTAATGGCTGCCTCTGCCATCATCTTGGTTTAAAATCTTCTACAAGGATACTTTTCCAAAGCATCTCTATGATTCTGGATCTGGACTCAAGATCATTATTATTATTATTTCTTGGGCCCTAGCAGAGCATGTAGTCCTAGATGAGCAAACCAATATGGATACAATTTAAATATATTAGGTGCAGAAGGAGACGGCGGCCTGTTCTGGGAAGATGATGTGGAGCTGTAGACATGAGGTCAGTAGAGAGCTGTGAGAGGACCAGAAGAACGTGAGACTTTAGTGGAGCTCAGGAGGTCAGGGGTTTACTTCTCTGAACAGATTTTCTGAGTATATTTTAATCTCTTAAGTTTAAGATTTTACCCAACAATATTATTATTACAATTAATCTAAAGACATTTTCTGAGACATTAGTTGCAGCACACAAGATACTAATAACTTATTAAGACTAGCAAATTAAAGAGTTAGGAGCCCATTGCAGTGTCCATCTGATCTGACATACAAGTCACTACTAGCGTAGGTGTCGCTGCCCAAGCCCATTACACTCCAAGATCTGTGCGCTACTTGCAAATTAAGGAATGAATGTGAGCCTTTACTTGTGCTGAAATTGTAAAAAAATCCTACGTGTAGAGGCAGAAAAATGCCTTGCAAACACCTCCGAACCAATACTTAAATTATTGGGAGGGGCTGGAAATGAACCGGCGGTCTTGGTACATATTGGTACTGTAATAGAAACCCATCACTGTTATTATACCAAGGACATTGCATCCTGGCCCAGGGACATTATACCAGGCCAGGGAAGGGTTAACTGGACTATACGAGGCCCAAGGGATAATCTTGGCTTTCCATCATCTTTGTTTTGAAATGGAAGTCTGCAAGGGACAGGAAGAGCTAACCCAATTATCCATCTCCAGTGATGATGTGTTAAGATTATAATCCTTTTGCTAATTAAGTCTTTGTATGGCCAAAGGTGGGAGTATTCCATTGTCCTTGTGGAGACTCTCAACCCCCGTTCTAACTGTATATATATGTGTGTAAAAGAATAAAAAATTATGCCTGTTCTGAAAATCCACTGTGTGTATCGTCCGTTGTGGAAAGAGGGACTTGTGGGACCGGGCTGCGCTATACTTGGCTATCTTTGTTATTTATTAGCGGAGATATTGACCTCTGATGTCACAGCTCCGTTACATTTAGTGGCAGTGACGGGATAGAAGCCAAGCCTCACAATGAAGCAGCAGCAGCGGTTCGCATGGAGACGAACTACGCAGCCCTAAAACGAGCAACGTTAAAAGAACTGCTGGAAGCCAGGGGCCAAGTAGCCAGCAACAAGTTGTAAGCCGTCCTAATTGCTGAACTGATGGAGGGAGACCGAGCCAGCAATACGATACCGGGACCAGAGATGGAGGAGAGCGCAGTCGCTGAAGAGCTAAGGGTAAGGTTGGCCTTTTACCAAAACTCCCCATTAGAAGAGACTATCACCAGAGTGATGGCGGAGGTACAGAACTATGTTTTGGCCAACCAGCAACAGACCCTACAGCTGCAACTAGCGGGCCAGCGATCCAGAGAGGGGCCACCCGCAATGTCTGGACCCACGCAAGACAAAGCCAAGCTCCCATATAATGACTTCAAAGCCATCACAGATACGGACGAGGATATAGATGGATACTTGCAGGACTTTGAAAGAGTGTGCCATCTACATGGTGTTGAGCAAGCAGACTGGGTACCCCTGTTGGCAGGCAAATTGTCTGGCCGTGCCGCAGAGGCATACAGGGCTGTACCTGACGAGGACAGCCGAGACTACTACCGGGTGAAGCAAGCTATCCTCACCCGGTATGCGATAACCCCAGAGGCCTATCGACGCCAATTTCGGGAACTCCTCAAACAAGAGAAGGACTCACATGCAGAGTGGGCTTGTCGCCTACACCGAGCGGCCATGGGATGGGTTCAGGCGAACCAAGTCACCACCCTAGAGGAGCTGCTACAGTTGTTGTTGCTGGAGCAGTTCTTCAGCAGACTAACCACAGAAGTACAAGTTTGGGTAAGGAACCCCCGTACCATCCACGAAGCCGCCCGGCTGGCCGACAAGCACTTTGACGCACGCCGCCAGCCCCAACCACCACCTCGCACCACCTCCCGATCCACAGTGCTGACCAACGCCACTGTGATCGGAGTAACCTCAAGTCACGCCAGGGGAACCAACCTATTCGCTCCCAGGTACCCTCCTCGTACCCCGATCCGGTGTTACCAATGCCAGCAGACAGGCCATATGCAGTGGGAATGCCCCCAGAATAGGACCCGTACCCCCGGGGTGCGTCCGGGTCTGCCACCGCCAAGCAGAGCTGCAGCCCATTGCTACCACACAGAGCCCAGTTACCACAATGACAACCACTACTACTCAGAGGAACAGCTAGGGGTGTTACATGAAGTAAACCCTGTTCAGGCAGCCTCGGACAACTGACGTCACCACCGACAACCAGTGTGGCTAGAGGGAAAGAATGTTCAAGGATTACGGGACACCGGAGCCACACTAACCCTCGTTCAGACCCATTAAGTCCCAGACCAAGCCCGTACCGGTAGATCAGTGGCCGTAAGGGTAGCAGGGGGAGCAGTACTCCGCTTACCCACTGCCAAGGCGCATCTGAACTGGGGTGCGGGATCGGGAGTTGTAACAGTGGGGTTGATGCAAAAACTGCCCACGGATGTACTTCTGGGGAATGATTTGGGTCCGCTCACTTCAACCTTTTTGCCCCAACCCACCATCCAAGACGTTCACCCCGTAACCACCTGGCAGCAAGCTCGCAACTCGGATCAGCCCACACACTCTGAGGCTCAGGTAAGCAACCAGTACCCACCCCTAGAGAATCTGCCCTGGGATAGCCCCCTAGAATTTGGGAAGGAGGTAGCCATAGACCCCTCGTTACACGTATATAAAGATTAGGTCATCTCCAGTCAGGCAGGGTTAGAGGGGGAATATTACTCATGGGACAAGGGATTACCGTATAGGAATACAGAGAGGGTAGGGCCTGGGTCTATACCGATATTCACTAAGCAGTTGGTAGTGCCCCAGAAATATAGGCAGGAATTGCTCCGGATTGCCCACGATATCCCTCTATCTGGACACTTAGGGGTTAGTCGGACTAAATACCGGCTAACCCAGAACTTTTTCTGGCCAGGGATATCCAAGGATATCCGGCAGTACTATATACCGCCAGAAAGCCAAACTTCGCCCCCTGCCAATGGTAGAAGAACCATTTAGCCGGGTGGCCGTAGACTTAGTAGGGCCCCTAAATAGGCCAAGCCCTTCTGGCAAGAAATATATCTTGACCATCGTAGATTATGCCACTAGGTATCCAGAGGCGGTGGCACTGGCCAATATCCACGCTGAGACGGTGGCGGATGCACTGATGCAAATTTTCTCTCGCATGGGATTTCCCCGTGAGATTATTTCGGATCAGAGCACCCAATTCACAGCTGAGGTCACCCACCAACTCTGGAGACTCTGCAGCATTAAGCCCATAGTGAACTCCGCTTACCACCCCTAATGGCCTATGTGAACGCTTTAATGGGACGCATGAAACAGATGCTCCGGGCGTTCACCGACACTAGAAAGGACTGGGAAAGATTTCGGCCCCATTTGTTATTTGCATATAGGGAAGTACCCCAAGAATCCACCGGATTCTCCCCGTTTGAACTACTGTTTGGGAGACGGGTTAGAGGCCCCCTAGATTTAATAAGAGAACAGTGGGAAGGAGAGACCAGTGTAGACGGTACCCCTATCGTCCCATATGTGTTGGAGTTTAGGACCGCTTGGAGGAGTTGACCCAGATTGTACGCTCCAACCTCCAGGCAGCCCAACAACGCCAGCGCCGGTGGTACGATAGGGGAGCCAGGGACCGCAGCTTTCAAGTGGGACAGAAAGTTTTAATGTTAAAACCTGTCCACACTGACAAGCTGCAGGCCGCCTGGCAGGGCCCATACAAGGTGGTAGCACAACAATGTGATACCACTTATGTGATTGGCCCGTGCTCAGGAGTAGGGAAAAACCACATGCTCCATGTGAATATGCTAAAACCCTATCATGAGCGCACAGAGGATGTGGCATCTATCTGCACCCCATCCTCTGAAGATGTTGAGAACCTTCCCATACCTGACCTCTTACACGAGGGGGACCAAACAGAGAGTTTAGGAGGGGTACAGTTAGGAGAGCGGCTGAGCCCACAGGAGCATACGCAGGCACAGGAGTTGCTACGAGCAAAGGAGGCCACCTTCTCCAACCTGCCTAGGTACACCCCTCTGGCCACTCACCGGGTAGACACCCCCGGACAATTACCCCTACGCCAGCCCCCCTACCGCATCCCGGAATCCGTAAAGGAGTCGATGCGGAAAGAGATTCAGGAGAGGCTGTAACAGAACCTTACCTTTGCCTGGGAACATTTATTACTACACTGGCCCTTTAACTGTTTGGAATGTCTTGATGATCTGTAACGGTCATGCTGAGTTCAGTTATTAAAGTTTTTCTCTGATGGTTGATACCAACTTCACTTTTACACAGCAGCTTGCCAGGGAAAAGGACGTCTCCAACGGCTGATACCCTCTCACTACCGTGGTAGCCGTTACATTTGGTTGGCAGCGGTGGGATGGTCCTTTTATCCAGAGAGCAAGTGCTGAATGGAGTCTCAGTACGCCAAGCTGAAAAGACCCACACTAAAAGATTTATTGGAGAGTCGTGGTAGGAGTGCCAGTAACAGGCCACGGAGGGAGCTGATAACTGACCTGCGGGAGCTGGACGAAATGGATAGATCCATGGAAGTAACGGAGCCCCTTACATCTGTCAGCGAGGATGATGTAATTACTGGCATTGTACAGCGGAGATTATCCTTGTATCCAGAAACGTCCGTGGAACTAATAAACCAGCTGCTCCGGGAAACAAGAGAGGAGATAGAAACTAAGAGGAGACAAGAAACGGAACTGGTAAGAGCTAGACAGCCCATTACACAGGCAGTTCCTACCACCCCCCCCCCCCCACACCCACTGCTACAGTAAAGAAAATACTGTTCCCTACATTTAAAGCTTTTGTAGAAAGTGAGGAGGAAATAGATGGATATTTGGCTGACTTTGAGAGGCAGTGATCACTACACCAGGTACCACCAGACCATTGGGTCACTATTTTGTCTGGGAACTTGTCGGGCAAAGCCAATGAAGCCTTTCGGGCTCTTGCTCCAGAGGATATTTTACAATATCAGCAAGTTAAAAAGGCACTGCTAACCCGATATGCCGTAACCCCAGAAGCATACTGCCGTCGCTTCCGGGAGTCCAAGAAGAAGGCTGTGGACTCCCACATGAAATGGGCAAACACAATACAAAGGGTGGCATCACATTGGGTGCGAGGGTGCAATGCCAACACCGGAGAAGAAGTGTTACAGTTGTTCTTGATGGAACATTTCTTTCAAGATCTGGCTGCGGATATACAGGACTGGGTGAGAGATCGCCGCCCTGCCAACTTAACTGAGGAAGCGCGACTAGCAGATGAATACGCAGAAACAAGTAAGGTGAGCCAAGGTACCACACGACCAGCACCTAGAACAGAGGCACAGAATTTCAGGCTCCAGTACCCCCAGGACCTCCACACCCTCAGGGGTCTTACAACCAGCCCCGGGAATCTTACAAAGTGACATGTCATCACTGCAGCAACACAGGGCATATTGCCTGTTATTGCCCTTTAAGACATTTTATAAACTGTTTGACTACTGCAGTTATCTACCTAATTGAGTGTCGATGTGGCCTACAATATGTGGGGAAGACTCAACTCCAACTCTGGAGAGGGGTATAAGAACACATCAATTCAATGAAAAATTATATTGACGTGCCAGTGGCGCATAAATAACCAGCATGACGGTGATGTTCTAGCACTAAAATTCTGTGATATTGACAGAATTATACCAAATTATTTTTTGCAGAGAGGCCAAATGGATTTTCAATTGAAAACCATGTCTCCAACAGGTCTAAATGAAGGGTTTACTTTTGCTCCTTTTGTGTAAGCTCTCTCCCCGTCAAAATAACAACTAGATAGGGGGGCGTGTCCAGCAAGCTAGCTGAGCGGTCGTGCCACAGAGGAGCTCCGTCTAGGCGACCGAATTTATTAATGATAAAATAGTGAATTCTCACCAAACCAACTTAAAACCTCCACATAGAGACCCACATACTCCCGAGGACCACGGAGGTACTTTTTCGGAGTGGCACACTCAATCTTTCACTCCCTCGTGGAACCGGGCCCGACGGACGCCTGAGACGCGCTGGACGTCTCCTCTCTTCCCCCGGAGGGGTGACCCGTCCACAAGACCCTAACCTAAAGGCACACCACATCAGCACAACCACAATCTCAGCGGAGGGCACAAGAAGCAGTGATCGCTGCTCCACAACGCCAAGGCAGACCCAGGACAAGCGGCTGGGCCCACAAAGCAGCAATAAAACAAGTAAGCCTGAATACGCCAAAGACATCTTACCAGACGCCAGTTCACGTGGCTCCCGTGGGGCGCTTAGTGAACACGGACACCACAGGAGGTGGAGAACCAGGACACCGAGTCTCCCGCCACGCCAGTACTGGAGGCCTTGTGAAGGAGAAGTAACGACAGCAGGGTAAGGAGTCACTGCGGCTCAAAACCCGTAATCCACCCCACAGGTACTGCACAGACCCAGGGGCACAATAAAACTCTAACAGACAAGCCCAAGTAAAGGCCACAACTTAAGAACTCAAAGTTTAGCACCCACACAGTGCACACATTAAACACAGGGGCAATAATATTTTTAGAAGAGACATTAAAGATCCCTGGACAGAGGGTTACAGGAGATCCCACGAACGGGCACCTACACATCTCAATTGTGAAGTGGAACATACCCCGAACTTACAATTGGCGGCCATTTTGTCCCATCCTCACCCTAACAGCTCCAAGATTATTTCCCGCCAAAATACAGCGGCGGCCATTTTCTCATGAGCCTGGAACCTACCAGACAACGCTGGGACAAACTTTCATAAAGGGGAAAAGAACAATAGAAATAAGGCCCACTTGATAAACCCCTGCAGGAGAGTGATAACTCTCCAGAAGCACAAGCACAAGAGCCCTTACTCTTCACTCTTATTTCACATCTGGGACCCCACCATATGTATAGCTGTTTTCTCCCCAAAACTACTTAAAAAACATACATAAGGTGAAGCAACAGGGGTGCTGACTACAATCTGGCAGACGGCATACACCCGTCCATACAGTAGACAAAGGTGGGGCAAAACTTTATAACCCTCGGCTCAGAGGAAGACATACAGCTCCCATAAAGTCCCCCACCACCTCCCCCCATCCAGTGACTGTGCCTACACTCAAGGGGGAGAGAGACCCTCTGCATAAATAAGAGACATTCCATAAGAGGAGGCTTATACACGCTGCCATAAAGGCAAAACAAAAACTCAACCCAAATAAAAAGGTGTATTACTGAAAGACAAGTGCACAAAACACCAGTGACCCCTAGTGTCCAGCTCAAATAGTGCATAGAGGTGAGAAATACTATCTTCACTAGAGACTTACATTCTACCATTCACATGGAGTCCAGCTCCCCCAAGATGTAACCTCTCTACAATGCCCACACAAAGGGGGCGCTAACAAAAGATAAAAGTGAAAAGTGTCTTAGAAAATATTATGGCTGGAGTCGCAACAAGGAAAAGCAACAAAAATATCCAAGCCTACTACCCTCCAAAGACTACATTAACAACCTCCCAGACGCTCCCTCCACTGGCAAGACCCACCGGTCCAATGACAATGGAACAATCCACACCGAGCACCAAAGGTGACATACAAGACCTGAAAGATTTAATTTGTACATTCAGAGAGGATATTAAAACAGAAATCCTGAAAGTGTCCACAGAGCTAAAGTCCGAAATTAAAAAGATAGACACTAAGACAAATATGCTTGAAGAAAAATACGAAGACCTACTACAATCTCACCTTCGTCTAGAGGCAGAAATTTCTTCATTGAGAGAAGAACAAGCTAACCATCTTCTGTTTCAAGAGGACCTAGAAAACAGATCTAGGAGACAGAACGTGAGATTACGCAACGTCCCTGAATCGGTGACAGACTTGAAAGGATATATGTATGAACTATGTGAATTTCTTTTACCAGAACTGAAATCAGAACAATACACCTTAGACCGTGTACACAGAGCTCTGGGGGGACGCCCAAATATGAAGGACAGACCTAGAGATATCATCGCAAGATTTCATTATTTCACCACAAAGGAGCTGTTTATGAAAGCATCCAGAGGAGGTATACCTGAAATTGAAGGTCAACAACCTCAGATTTTCTCCGATTTATCACAGCTAACGCTTACTAAAAGGAGAAATATGAAACCTCTTCTAGACTGCATCTTTGCGCAGGGCTGGAGATACTCCTGGGGCTTTCCATTTCGCCTGACCATCTCAAGAGATAACAAATTCTTCTCTGTCCGGTCCCTGGAAGAAGGAACCAGTCTTTTGTCTTCTTGGAACATACACTTGCAGACGACCCTTGAACCGCTCATGGAGAACAGACAGCGAGGAGAGAGAAGAAGAGGGTCAACTCGGCATGACAGAGAGAGAAATGTCACACGTCCAGACAAGTTGAACTCTTAAACCCAAAGTGATGTTATGTGTTATTTCATGTTGTCTTTTCTCTCTTATCTTTCCCTTTTTTCCATGTGCGGTCTTTACTGTTTTCACGATGGAAGCTTTATCCAAACTTAATCAGGCCAAGGGGTCATAGATCCAGTTCACATCACATCCCTCGGGGCTGGTTCTTTAGAAGACTTTATCATGCTCTTCCAGTAGATAATATCAGATCCCAATAGGAGAAACTACTTACATCACAACACGCCCACAGTCCTACATTGGACCAGATATTGTTCCATTTGTAACATTAAGACCACTTTTCACTTTAAAAAACTATAGCCTTCCAAAAAAGCCCCCTAAGGGCGATTTGCGTTAGTTTAAAAAGGAAAAACACAGGCGATTCCAAGCAGTGTCATATAAAGACACGGGTGGACTCACCAAACAAGTTAAGGAGGATAGCGAAGGCTACCCTCTAATAAGTTTTATTACTACTATCTCCACAAATACTTAAGATATTTGAACTTTGACATCCCAGTGAAATTACCTATTTCTCAGTGACCCTGTCAATTTAGTAACTTAATCTTTCCAAAACCCTTATCAACACAGCAAGGTAAAGAACAGTCATAGAGTCGCCTTTGACTTATTGATATCGCTGTGCTTGTTTTAACATCGACTTCTGCCTTCTTGTCTACCCTATTAGAACTAGCTTCCAGGTGCATTCTGCGTATTCCCAACAGGGGGCCTACCGGACAGTCCCAACAAAATCATCAAAACATCGATCTACAACGACTCATCTCCCACAAGGTACAAGAAACCTAAAGGTAGGACTCACTATGAATCTCAACATCATCTCACACAATACCCAGGGCCTTAATGAACCCGTTAAAAGAGGAATATCCATAAAAGAATATCAAAAACTTAGGGGGGACATAGTTATGATCCAGGAAACACACTTTAAAAATTAGCTATCCCCAAATATTGGGGGAAAACTTACAGACAATCTTACCATGCAACAGCGAAGGAGAAGAAAAAAGTAGTGCCAATTTTAGTTCACAATAGATTAAATTTTTGCCACTCCAGAACTCAGTCAGACCCAGAAGGGAGATTTATTGCAATTCACGGGACCATTCAAGAACAAAAGATAACCTTCCTTAACCTTTACGCTCCAAATTCCAACCAATCGCAATTCTTCGATAAAATATCACAAATAATGACAGGATGGGGTCCATCCATTCTAGTAGTAGGAGGGGACATGAACACCGTACTAGACCCAGATAGGGACCGATCTTCCAAATCTTTTGCCCACACTACGCCAACAGCTACCAAAACTCTCAAACACATGCTAAAATCCCACGGCCTGATAGATACATGGAGAGCAATATATCCTTCAGATAGGTCATACACCTTCTTCTCCTCTAGACACCAATCCCACTCACGAATCGACCACGTGCTGATTCAACAACGACTAGCCCACAACCTAATTGACGCAAACATACACCCCATTGCATGGTCGGACCATGACTTGGTTCAGATCTCATTAAACGGCATCATCCCATCGGGGCTGTCCCCGTCATGGACCCTAAACCCACACCTACTCAATGACATCAGATCTAAAGATAAAATTACCAAAGCGATAGATGATTACTTTGCAGTCAATAATGGGGGCGAGGTAAGCAGGGGGGGAGTGTGGGCAGCCCATAAAGCAGTCATTAGAGGAGTTTGCATTCAAATAGGAGCAACGACGAAAAAATTCGATCAAGCACAAATGAACACTATTAAGTCTAGAATCGCGGACCTACAGGCGCAATTCACGAGAAATCATGACCCAAAAATCTATAATGAAATTTTGACCCAAAAGCAACAACTAAACTCAATCCTTAGGAAAAAAATGGTGACCATTCTCCAACGCTCGCAAGCAACAATGTTCAGAAGCGCCAACAAACCTGACACTATGTTAGCTAAAAAACTAAAAACACAAAGGGCAAACTCCTTCATTCCTAAGATAAGTAACAAAAACAACAAACTAGTCTTTAAACCGAACGAGATAGCGGAAACATTTCGACACTTCTACACGGAACTATACTCAGCCCCTCCACATTCAGGGTCCAAAGCCCACAAATCACAAACAAATAACTTCTTAAACTCAACAGAACTCCCACAAATTAAGAAAACCCAAGCTGAAGAATTGGCTAGGCCCATAACGCTAGAAGAAATTAAGGAGGCGATTAAGACAACTAAATCACATGGGGCACCCGGCCCAGACGGGTTTACAAACTTTTACTACAAACAATGCTCACAACAACTACTCCCATATTTACACGAGTTATTTAATGAATTTTTAAAAGGTCCCCCTATAAAATTGGAATTCTTGGAGGCAAAAATTATTGTAATCCCTAAAGAGGGTAAAGACCCAGCCCAATGTGGAAGCTACAGGCCAATTTCACTAAACAACACAGACATTAAATTATACTCAAAGATTTTGGCGAACAGACTAGCCCCGTTATTACCCAAGGTTGTCCACCCAGATCAGGTGGGATTTATTACAGGCAGAGAAGCCCCAGATAACACTAGGAGAGTGCTGAATCTCATAGAAATAGCTAAACGGAACAACATACACTCAATGCTACTTTCACTTGACGCGGAAAAAGCATTCGACAGAATTGATTGGAATTTTATGTGGAAGGTGCTGTCCAGAACAGGTATAGGAGAAACCTTCATAAGGGGTATACAAGCCCTATACGCGAACCCAGAGGCATCAATAACATATCAGGGATTTAGGTCTAAAAAATTCAAAATCACCAGAGGAACTAGACAGGGCTGCCCACTCTCCCCTCTATTATTTGCTCTATGCCTGGAACCCCTGGCGACTGCAATCAGAACCTGCCCAGACATAAAGGGTATAAAAGTTGGACCTAAAGAATACAAAATTAATCTGTTCGCAGATGATATCTTGCTCTCACTGACAGAACCAATTACTAGCCTTCCCAACCTACTCCAATTGCTCACAAAATTCGGCACTATCTCAGGCTTTAAAATCAATACGGCTAAAAGTCAGGCACTCAACATCAATCTCCCTAGTAAAGTGGTAGAAAATTTAGATAATAACTTTTCCATGAAATGGGCCCAAAAATACCTGACCTATCTTGGAATTAATATACCAGGCTCGACGGAGCAAATATATGAAGCAAATTTCCCCCAACTCATCAGCAAAATCAAACAAGACATAGAGAAATGGTCCTCTTTCAATATCTCTTGGATTGGTAAAATAAATGCGATCAGAATGAATGTTATCCCGAAAATTTTATACCTATTTAGGGCCATTCCAACACCAATTAACTTACCAGCCATAAAATCACTACAAAAAACTCTCCTCAAATTCACCTGGAATCACAAGAAACCCAGAATTAATAGAAACACGATGCACGCACCCACACAAAAAGGAGGTTTAGCCTTCCCAAACCTGGTTAATTATTACAAAGCCACAAGACTGGCACAACTGACCAGCTGGTACAAAAAAGAAGCCATCCCAACATGGGTCGAGATAGAAAAACAAATTTTAGAAAATAATCACATTACCTTATCACATGCTTTGTGGCTATGCCTGCACACAGATCTGAAAACTCACAATCTTACAAGCTGTATCCGCAATTCACTAAAAACTTGGAAGGAAATAAATAAAAAATCCCCCATGCTACATATAGGCTCGGGCCTAACCCCTCTGTGGCAATCACAACAGGTGGACCACACAAACAAAAACTCCCAAATGAAATGGTGGATACAAAAAAACCTGACTATAGTTGCAGACACATGGACTCGGGCTCAAGGAGACACACTAGATCAAATACCCAGCAACGAATGGATTTATCTAATGATAATTAAACAGACGTTGTTTCAGACTACAAAATCAAATAGCCAGAACAGAAAATTAATATATGAACACTGTTGCATTAACAACCCCGGAGGCAAAGGCAACATTTCAGTGATATATAAAAACCTATCTGAACTGTCTAGTGTAGACAAACCACATTATCAGGAAACTTGGGAATCAGAATTACACATCACATTAGATGACAAACAATGGAATCAGGTTATCAAACAGGCCAACATATCCTCTCTAAACATCACCTTGAAAGAGAACGCATTAAAAACAGTCATGAGATGGTACCTCACACCGACGAGACTTCAACATTCAAACAGAACTCACTCTGACAAATGCTTTCGTGGATGTGGACACACGGGTTCATTAACCCACATGCTTTGGGAATGCCCCAAAATTAGGCACATTTGGCAGGCAACATATAATACGCTAGAGAAATTATGGGGGAAAACTATACAGCAAAAACCAGAAGAGGCACTATTAGGTCTCCCGAACAAGGAACTAACAAAAAGCGAGCAGTTCCTAACCAATCAAATATTCCTGGCATCCAGATGCATTATAGCTAAGCACTGGAAACACTCTACCCCCACATTTAGAGAAGTACTACAAAAAATTGACCATATCCAAACCATGAGTCACTTCTCAGCGGAATTTGACGCGAGATACAAACGGTGGGCCTCCTGTTGGGACATCTGGAAAATTAGAGGCCCAAGGTGAGGTGAGCCTAAGAAAGACGGAAGGTAAATGTAAATTCTTTGTTGAATAACAGGAAGGGTGGAGAACTCCTCACATTCGCTTAATTCGAAACTAGACAATTGGAGATAGGAGTTGTTTTTGTAAAAAAGTTAACTCTCCGAGGAATGACTTTAGGACTATACTTGTAATCTAGGTGGAGATAAAAGAAAGGAAGATAACTTAATTAGAACAGATGTGATAACTCCAATACCATTCCCTATACCCAATCCCTCGGAGAGATTCAATTGTTATTCTCACTTCTTATGGGATACTTAACTAAACTGTTTTGCTATAACAAGAAAAGTTATTTATTAATGTATTGACATGTTTATATATGTTACATTCTTGACGTATTCTGTACATCTCTGATATGCATTGAAAAATAAAAAAAATAAGAATAAAAAAAAATAAAAAATAACAACTAGATAAAACTTTAGTGTGCCCTCTTTAAAATCCATTAGTACTTTATATGTATAAGGTTACCAATATGGTATCCAATAAATGTCTGAAAGGGACATCAATCTCTCTAATAGTTGTTGTAAATAAAAAAAAACATAATTGACCAATAACCATTGATAAATCAAGCATTTTTTCTGTAAATCAGCATTAGACAGGAATAAACTAATAGGCTAATCTAATGAATTACTTGTTGTATTAACTAGAAGAGGACAAACTATCAGTATGGAATGAATCAAACAAAATGATGTATCTTATAAATCACGTCTGATTGATATGTGGCGTTAATGTGGCGTGAATGTGGCGTGAATGCTCAGTGCAGTAGCCAAAAGTGTCACAAACTGCGACATAACCTGATACTGCTGCTATCCGTGCCCGGCGACTCGCAAGTTATATGACCTGCTAGTAGTAATACAAGAGACTTCACAAATAACTATTATTGGATACAATGAAGTAAAAAAAATGTTAAATAATACCAATATATCTAAAAGCCCAATGAAGTAAAAAGGGAACCTCAGTAAGTGTGGCAGTAAGTGTGGCAGTAAGTGTGGCGGTAAGTGTGGCAGTAAGTGTGGCGGTAAGTGTGGCAGTAAGTGTGGCGGTAAGTGTGGCGGTAAGTGCGGCAGTAAGTGTGGCAGTAAGTGTGGCGGTAAGTGTGGCGGTAAGTGCGGCAGTAAGTGTGGCGGTAAGTGCGGCAGTAAGTGTGGCAGTAAGTGTGGCGGTAAGTGTGGCGGTAAGTGCGGCAGTAAGTGTGTCTGAGGGTATTTCTAATGACTTAAAGGGCATATTATTACTTGGCATATTATTACTTGGCATCATGGACGCGCAGTCGATGTCGGACACTTTCCAGACATTAGAATACTAGATTTATTTTGACCCCTTTAATGCAAAATGTATCAGCATTGATGGCTAAAAACACAAAGACGTTATGGGCCCTACTTGCAATACGGATCTATTTTAAATATTAAATTCCCCAGTTTTAAAATTGCACAAATAAAGTATAACATTTTATGTTGCAACAAAATCGAGCGCTCTGGGTTGTGTTTGTTGGATTCTCTTTTCAGCTGATGGCTCCCAGCTTGGGGTATTCGTTCTATGCTCTAAATTCCTACATTACTGATGTCTAAATATACATTGCAAAACCGACACAATATGGAAGCAATTAGCATTATGTAGATTAAGCTGCCATTGTCCTTCCGTTCATTTCTTGTTTTATACATTTCCATTAGTCGTTACTAAATTAATCAGCAAACGTTGGTATTGTATAAAGAATCAAAACCACAACAATCACGAAAAAAGGAGTGGGGGAATGGGAGGTGGAGGGGCGCCATCTAAGATCAATGTAGAATATTTCTGCGGCTCTTACTTCCAGCCATCCCAACGGGAATCCCATCTTTTACACTTTACATCAAGCTCTGCTGATATCATACTCATTAAATACTGTGGTAATGTGGCCTTGGGCAACCGGTTTCACCTTTGCAATACGTAGAAACAGCAGAGATTCCCATTTTTATGAAAAAGTCCAACATATAATATAAAAATCTGCGGGAACGCACCGGCGTAACATCAGGAACACCCTCGCTAGCCCTGAAGCCACTTCTTGGCCTTCAGGTATAACATATACAGTCCACTATTGGAATAGTCATATTCAAAAGTATTAAGTCTCTTCTCTCTGCTGACAGTCGTCTTTCAATTTCATACCATAGGGTGGGGTTCTGGCCCGCCCTACTCTCCGATAACCCAACCTCCAGGGATCCTTGACACCCTCTTTTGGTGAAGGTTACAACTGTTAGCAGCACAGACCTCTCACTGGGGTATATTAACAGTCTCAATAATGTTACCTCACTCCACAGGCTTTTCTCTCCAGGCTTTTCTCTCCACTCTGGGATAGCCCCAATCCATCTCCCCTGTAAATGCTCTTGTGGCGCAAATCCTTTTTCTCTGCAACTCCATCAATCCCTGTAGAAGACTTCTTGTAGCGTGCAAACTCCAGCGTCCATACCAAACAGCTTTGTTACTCCAGACTGTAAACTTTTAGGCTCCTCACTAAGCTCCCTCAGTAGTCAGCAATGGGGCAATAGGGGGTTGTGCCACTTTTGCAGTTTAGTGATGTGGTGAGTGACACATATCTACTTTCTAGAGTTGTCTGCAGAGTTCTTTTTCTGGCTGGGTGCAACATTCTAATGGGCTGGCTGAGTGTGTTATTTTGAACTTATTTGTGAGTGACCCTGCAACATTTGATCTTTGTGTGCCAAGTTCAGCAAGTTTTAAAACTGTGAGGTTCATAGAGATAATACATTTATTATAAATATAAAAAATATAATTCTGCCACTATACACATCTCTAGTACGCCCTCATTTGGAATATGGAGGACAATTTTGGGCACCACTTCATAAAAAGGACATTTTAGAGCTGGAAAAGGTACAGAGAAGGGCAACAGAACTAATAAGGGATGGAATGGAGGGGCTAAGTTATGAGGAAAGACTAGCCAAATTAAACTTATTTACTCTAGAAAAAAGGCGTCTAAGAGGATATATGATTACCTTATATAAATATATCCAGGGTCAGTATAAAGCTTTTTGTGCCAAGAGGTTTTCAACTGACAAGAGGACATCCTGAGGTTAGAAGTAAAAAGATTCCACCTCAAAGAAAGAAAAGGGTTCTTCACAGTAAGGGGGGTTAATCTGTGGAATTCTCTACCAAAGGAGGTGGTGACAGCGGATTCGATAAATAACTTTAAAAGGGGACTGGATTTACTTCTAATTAAAAAGGGAATTCAGGGTTATCATGGATAATTAGAGAGGCAGTATTGATCAAGGGAGAAGTCCGGTCGCCGGTGTCTGGGATCAGGAGGGAATTGATTTTTTTTTTTATATACAACTAATTAATTAATAGTTAATCCGCATATTGCAGATCAGAGGAGATTGAACTTGATGGACTGAAAGTCTTTTTTCCACCTTAAATACTATGTAATAGAGATGTCCCGAATAGTTCGCCGGCAGACTGTTCCCGGCGAACATAGCATGTTCGCGTTCGCGGTAAACTGCGAACAGATGCGATATTCGACCCGCCCCCTATACTTTATCATTGAGCAAACTTTGACCCTGCATGTCACAGTCAGCAGACACATTCCAGCCAATCAGCAGCATACACTCCCTTCCAGAGCCTTCTAACTCATGGACAGCAGCCATTTTTGAATCATAACTAACTTGCAGTCTTACTGAGAGGAGGCTGAGTGTAGGTGATACTGCATCAATAGGGAAAAACATGGCTAGGCTACTGTACACAGTGTGCAAAACAGTCCTGAAGGACTCTTTTGATCTCTGCTGCAAGGACACCCCTGTGTCTGTTCCCCCCCTTATCATCATCCTCCCCTCACCTTAGCACCCAACCCTAACACCCCTCACACTTATCCATAACACCCATCAACCCAACACCTAACCCTAACACCCCTCACACTTATCCCTAACACCCCTCACCCTAACCCTAACACCCCTCACCCTTATCCCTAACACCTCTCACCCTAACCCTAACATCCCTCACACTTATCCCTAACACCCCTCACCCTAACCCTAACACCCCTCACACTTATCCTAACACCTAACCCTAACACCTAACTCTAACACCCCTTACACTTATCCATAACACACCTCACCCTAACCCTAACACCCCTCACACTTATCCCTAACACCTAACCCTAAAACCTAACCCTAAAACACCTTACACTTATCCCTAACACCCCTCACCCTAACCCTAACACCCCTCACACTTATCCCTAACACCCCTCACACGTATCCCTAACACCCCTCACACTTATCCCTAACACCCCTCACCCTAACCCTAACACCCCTCAAACTTATCCCTAACACCTAACCCTAACACCTAACCCTAACACCCCTTACACTTATCCCTAACACCCCTCACCCTAACCCTAACACCCCTTACACTTATCCCTAACACCCCTCACCCTAACCCTAACACCCCTCACACTTATCCCTAACACCTCTCACCCTAACCCTAACACCCCTCACACTTATCCCTAACACCTAACCCTAACGCCTAACCCTAACACCCCTTACACTTATCCCTAACACCCCTCACCCTAACACCCCTCACACTTATCCCTAACACCCCTCACCCTAACCCTAACACCCCTCACACTTATCCCTAACACCCCTCACCCTAACCCTAACACCCCTCACACTTATCCCTAACACCTCTCACCCTAACCCTAACACCCCTCACACTTATCCCTAACACCTAACCCTAACGCCTAACCCTAACACCCCTTACACTTATCCCTAACAACCCTCACCCTAACACCCCTCACACTTATCCCTAACACCCCTCACCCTAACCCTAACACCCCTCACACTTATCCGTAACACCCCTCACCCTAACACCTAACCCTAACACCCCTCATACTTATCCCTAACACCCTTCACCCTAACCCTAACACCCCCTCACACTTATCCCTAACACCCCTCACCCTAACACCCCTTACCCTAACACCCCTCACACTTATCCCTAACACCCCTCACCCTAACCCTAACACCCCTCACACTTATCTATAACACCCATCAACCTATCACCTAACCCTAACACCCCTCACACTTATCCCTAACACCCCTCACCCTAACACCCCTTACCCTAACACCCCTCACACTTATCCCTAACACCCCTCACCCTAACCCTAACACCCCTCACACTTATCTATAACACCCATCAACCTATCACCTAACCCTAACACCCCTCACACTTATCCCTAAGACCTAACACCCCTCACACTTATTCCTAACATGCCTCACCCTAACAACCCTTACACTTATCCTTAAAACCCCTCACCCTAACCCTAACACCCCTCAAACTTATCCCTAACACCCCTTACCCTAACCCTAACACCCCTCACACTTATCCAAAACACCCCTCACCCTAACCCTAACACCCCTCACACTTATCCCTAACACCCCTCACCCTAACACCTAACCCTAACACCCCTCACACTTATCCCTAACACCCTTCACCCTAACCCTAACACCCCTCACACTTATCCCTAACACTCCTCACCCTAACACCTAACCCTAACATCCCTCACACTTATCCCTAACACCCCTCACCCTAACCCTAACACCCCTCACACTTATCCCTAACATGCCTCACCCTAACCCTAACACCCCTCACACTTATCCCTAAGACCTAACACCCCTCACACTTATTCCTAACATGCCTCACCCTAACACACCTTACACTTATCCCTAACACCCCTCACTTTAACACCCCTCACACTTATCCCTAACACCCCTCACGCTAACACCTAACCCCCTCACCCTTATCCCTAAAACCCCTTACCCTAACACCCCTTACACTTATCCCTAACACCCCTCACCCTAACCCTAACACCCCTTACACTTATCCCTAACACCCCTCACCCTAACCCTAACACCCCTCACACTTATCCCTAACACCTCTCACCCTAACCCTAACACCCCTCACACTTATCCCTAACACCTAACCCTAACGCCTAACCCTAACACCCCTTACACTTATCCCTAACACCCCTCACCCTAACACCCCTCACACTTATCCCTAACACCCCTCACCCTAACCCTAACACCCCTTACACTTATCCCTAACACCCCTCACCCTAACCCTAACACCCCTCACACTTATCCCTAACACCCCTCACCCTAACCCTAACACCCCTCACACTTATCCGTAACACCCCTCACCCTAACACCTAACCCTAACACCCCTCATACTTATCCCTAACACCCTTCACCCTAACCCTAACACCCCTCACACTTATCCCTAACACCCCTCACCCTAACACCCCTTACCCTAACACCCCTCACACTTATCCCTAACACCCCTCACCCTAACCCTAACACCCCTCACACTTATCTATAACACCCATCAACCTATCACCTAACCCTAACACCCCTCACACTTATCCCTAAGACCTAACACCCCTCACACGTATTCCTAACATGCCTCACCCTAACACCCCTTACACTTATACTTAACACCCCTCACCCTAACCCTAACACCCCTCACACTTATCCCTAACACCCCTTACCCTAACCCTAACACCCCTCACACTTATCCAAAACACCCCTCACCCTAACCCTAACACCCCTCACACTTATCCCTAACACCCCTCACCCTAACACCTAACCCTAACACCCCTCACACTTATCCCTAACACCCTTCACCCTAACCCTAACACCCCTCACACTTATCCCTAACACTCCTCACCCTAACACCTAACCCTAACATCCCTCACACTTATCCCTAACACCCCTCACCCTAACCCTAACACCCCTCACACTTATCCCTAACATGCCTCACCCTAACCCTAACACCCCTCACACTTATCCCTAAGACCTAACACCCCTCACACTTATTCCTAACATGCCTCACCCTAACACACCTTACACTTATCCCTAACACCCCTCACCCTAACACCCCTCACACTTATCCCTAACACCCCTCACGCTAACACCTAACCCCCTCACCCTTATCCCTAAAACCCCTTACCCTAACACCCCTCACACTTATGCCTGTGTCTCTTCCCCCCCTTATCATCAAGGGAGGGGGGAGGATGATGAGGGAGGGGGGAAGAGACACAGGGGAGGATGATTAGGGAGGGGGGAAACAGACCCAGGGGAGGATGATGAGGGAGGGGGGAAACAGAGATACACCAGTGTATCTCTTCTCTCAGTGACCAACACCCTGTGTATCTCCCTGGTCAGTGACCAACACCCTGTGTATCTCCTCGATCAGTGACCAACACCGTTTGTATCTCCCCGATCAGTGACCAACACTCTGTGTATCTCCCCGATCAGTGGCCAACACCCTGTGTATCTCTTCTCTCAGTGACCAACACTCTGTGTATCTCCCCGATCAGTGACCAACACTCTGTGTATCTCCCCGATCAGTGACCAACACCCTGTGTATCTCCCCGATCAGTGACCAACACCCTGTGTATCTCTTCTCTCAGTGACCAACACCCTGTGTATCTCTTCTCTCAGTGAACAACACCCTGTGTATCTCCCCGATCAGTGACCAACACCCTGTGTATCTCTTCTCTCAGTGACCAACACCCTGTGTATCTCTTCTCTCAGTGACCAACACCCTGTGTATCTCTTCTCTCAGTGACCAACACCCTGTGTATCTCCCTGATCAGTGACCAACACTCTGTGTATCTCCCTGATCAGTGACCAACACCATGTGTATCTGCCAGATCAGTGACCAACACCGTGTATATCTCCCTGATCAGTGACAAACACCCTGTGTATCTCTTCTCTCAGTGACCAACACCCTGTGTATCTCCCTGATCAGTGACCAACACTCTGTGTATCTCCCTGATCAGTGACCAACACCATGCGTATCTGCCAGATCAGTGACCAACACCGTGTGTATCTGCCAGATCAGTGAACAACACCCTGTGTATCTCCCCGATCAGTGACCAACACCCTGTGTATCTCTTCTCTCAGTGACCAACACCCTGTGTATCTCTTCTCTCAGTGACCAACACCCTGTGTATCTCCCCGATCAGTGATCAACACCCTGTGTATCTCCCCGATCAGTGATCAACACCGTGTGTATCTCCCCGATCAGTGACCAACACCCTGTGTATCTCCCCGATCAGTGACCAAAACCCTGTGTATCTCCCTGATCAGTGACCAACACCCTGTGTATCTCTTCTCTCAGTGACCAACACCCTGTGTATCTCTTCTCTCAGTGACCAACACCCTGTGTATCTCCCTGATCAGTGACCAACACTCTGTGTATCTCCCTGATCAGTGACCAACACCATGTGTATCTGCCAGATCAGTGACCAACACCGTGTGTATCTCCCTGATCAGTGACCAACACCCTGTGTATCTCCCTGATCAGTGACCAACACTCTGTGTATCTCCCTGATCAGTGACCAACACCATGTGTATCTGCCAGATCAGTGACCAACACCGTGTGTATCTCCCTGATCAGTGACCAACACCCTGTGTATCTCCCTGATCAGTGACCAACACTCTGTGTATCTCCCTGATCAGTGACCAACACCGTGTGTATCTCCCCGATCAGTGACCAACACCCTGTGTATCTCTTCTCTCAGTGACCAACACCCTGTGTATCTCTTCTCTCAGTGACCAACACCCTGTGTATCTCCCCGATCAGTGACCAACACCCTGTGTATCTCCCCGATCAGTGACCAAAACCCTGTGTATCTCCCTGATCAGTGACCAACACCCTGTGTATCTCTTCTCTCAGTGACCAACACCCTGTGTATCTCCCTGATCAGTGACCAACACTCTGTGTATCTCCCTGATCAGTAACCAACACCATGTGTATCTGCCAGATCAGTGACCAACACCGTTGTAATGGAACCCATCACTGTTTTACCCTGTTTAATGATTATTATGGTTAACATATGATCCTACTATTAAACTGCATGTATGTTGGTTAATGCTCTGCAGAATATTGTCCCAGACATTTGCAGCTACTTGGCATGGGAGATAATCCTGTTACAGCGACTCCGCATAAGATAAAGGAAGTCTATTGTATACAGTGTTTTCCTTCTCAGATAAGAACAAAGAAGTGTAATTGAATCAATGTCTGATTGTATCAAAGTTGCCAGGGAGCCCCCTATTGTTCTCTTTATGGGTATTGTGCGGCCAAATATGGACATGTGTATTGCCTGTGGGAAGAGATGGGTATAAATATTTCTGCAATAACAAAATAAAGTCAGTATTCATTTGACTCCCAAATTGTGTGTCGTCCAATATGGGAGGTCGGGAATGGTGAAACTGTAGTGCCTCTTGAGGATTTTACCGTATACCAGCGGAGATATTGGACTACGTGTTCCAGCTCCGTTACATTTGATGGCAGCGACGGGATTCAAACCTCACAGCAGACCGTTGTTCGGCAGTTACAGCCATTTGGGAAATTTGCTATTTCGTATGGAACCGAAAGGAAAGGGTATGTGAATAGACCCGAACGGATAGTGAATGGAGACTATACCAACTTGAAACGGGCCACGCTAAAAGAGCTATTGGAAGCAAGGGGAATTATTGCCAGCAATAAAACCAAAGCTACCCTTATTGTTGAACTCATGGAGGGAGACCGGGCAGCTGCTGCAGCACCTCTTACGGACAGCACACAGAATGAGTTTGGAAGAGAACTCCAATGCAGACTGGCCTATTTCCCAGGTACGCCTCCCACAGAAACCTTGGAAAGGATTATGTCAGATGTCCACGAATACATAATGGGAAAGCAGCGGGCAGACTGGAGGTCCAGAGAGGGGTCCCTAATCACACCACACATAGTACCGGGGAAGCCTAAACTCCCGTACCATGCTTTTAAAAACTATGTGGAGACCGAAGACATTGATGGCTACTTGCATGACTTTGAGAGGTTATGCCAATTACATGAGATCAATGCCGCCAACCAGGTAACCCTGTTGATGAGTAAGCTAGCGGGCCGGGCAGCAGAAGCCTACCGCACCATGCCAGACGAGGATAGCAGAGACTACCAGAAAGTAAAGCAGGCGATCCTGGACAGGTACGCAATTACCCCGGAGGCATACCGGCAGCGGTTCCGAGAAAGCCGAAAGACGGAGAAAGATACTTACATGGTGTGGGCCCTCAAGAAACTACAGCCCTACTTATATGGCCAACAATTTGCCTTGCTCACAGATCACAACCCGTTGGTGTGGCTAAACCGGGTGTCAGGGGACAACGCTAGACTACTGAGATGGAGCTTGGCACTACAACCATTTGATTTCACCATCCAGTATCACCCAGGGAAACAAAATGGTAACGCCGACGGGTTGTCCAGACAGACAGAACTCGAGAAATGATTTGTGAGCACTCCTCCGGACATCCCCAAGCAGATCCGTTGGGATCAGACCATGTATGCCGGCTTATGGTCACGGGGGAGGTGTGTAATGGAACCCATCACTGTTTTACCCTGTTTTATGATTATTATGGTTAAAATATGATCCTACTATTAAACTGCATGTATGTTGGTTAATGCTCTGCAGAATATTGTCCCAGACATTTGCAGCTACTTGGCATGGGAGATAATCCTGTTACAGCGACTAAGCATAAGATAAAGGAAGTCTATTGTATACAGTGTTTTCCTTCTCAGATAAGAACAAAGAAGTGTAATTGAATCAATGTCTGATTGTGTCAAAGTTGCCAGGGAGCCCCCTATTGTTCTCTTTATGGGTATTGTGCAGCCAAATATGGACATGTGTATTGCCTGTGGGAAGAGATGGGTATAAATATTTCTGCAATAACAAAATAAAGTCAGTATTCATTTGACTCCCAAATTGTGTGTCGTCCAATATGGGAGGTCGGGAATGGTGAAACTGTAGTGCCTCTTGAGGATTTTACCGTATACCAGCGGAGATATTGGACTACGTGTTCCAGCTCCGTTACAACCGTGTGTATCTCCCTGATCAGTGACCAACACCCTGTGTATCTCTTCTCTCAGTGACCAACACCCTGTGTATCTCCCCGATCAGTGACCAACATTATTTGTATCTGCCAGATCAGTAACCAACACCCTGTGTATCTCCCCGATCAGTGACCAACACCCTGTGTATCTCTTCTCTCAGTGACCAACACTCTGTGTATCTCCTCTCTTAGTGACCAACACCCCAAGTGTCTCCTGTGTCAGTGACAAACACACCTGGTGTCTTCTGTCTCAGTGACCACCACTCCTGGTATCTCCTTCACTATATGCTGCTGTGTGGTAGTACTTAGGTAAATGTAAATCTCTAGGGTGACTAGTGACATGGTTGGATATTGTATGAACACCCAATTTTCAACCACTTTCTTCAGACTTCTTAGGGTATCGCAAACAGAGGAGGATCAGAAATATGGTGGGATGAGAGTCCTAAGTTCACTTGCCTTCTCTATAGGTGACTGAAGATACAGTGAGGTATCATGTTTAGTTTTTTTTTTGCCAGAAACAGTAGACATAATCTGATTGGTTATATGAGCTCTCTAAGATCACTCTCTCTCTCTCTCTCTCTCTCTCTCTCTCTTGTGCGTACAGGAACAGATTAGAGATATTCTAAGCTCATGCCCTCGGTTCACTCACCTTGTCGGGGTCGTGCAGACCCAACCACACGCCGCTTGAATCTTGATTGGCTGCTAAATGACTTGCAATGATGGCGGCTTCTGAATCATCCAGTATGGATATCAAATGGGCACCATGTCCATAACTAACACACTCATACTATGAGAGAGAGCAGATACTGAGAGATATTACCAGGGAGTGGAGAGACAGGCAGTTTAATGGAGAGGAGGAGATAGGAGAGGGAGAGAGAGAGGAAGAGGGAGAGAGAGAGCAGAGGGAGAGAGAGAGGAAGAGGGAGAGAGAGAGCAGAGGGAGAGAGAGAGGAAGAGAGAGAGAGAGAGGAGAGGGAGATAGAGATTAAGAGGGAGAGAGAGAGGAGAGGGAGAGAGAACAGAGGGAGAGAGAGAGGAAGAGGGAGAGAGAGAGGAAGAGAGAGAGAGAGAGGAAGAGGGAGAGAGCAATGAGAGGGAGAGAGAGAGCAGAGGGAGAGAGAGAGGAAGACGGAGAGAGAGCAGAGGGAGAGAGAGAGCAGAGGGAAAGAGAGAGGACGAGGGAGAGAGAGAGCAGAGGGAGAAAGAGAGCAGAGGGAGAGAGAGGGGAGAGGGAGAGATAGATTAAGAGGGAGAGAGAGAGGAGAGGGAGAGAGAACAGAGGGAGAGAGAGAGGAAGAGGGAGAGAGAGAGGAAGAGAGAGAGAGAGAGGAAGAGGGAGAGAGAGAGGAGAGGGAGAGAGAGATTAAAAGGGAGAGAGAGAGGGAGAGAGAACAGAGGGAGAGAGAGAGGAAGAGGGAGAGAGAGAGGAAGAGAGAGAGAGAGGTAGAGCGAGAGAGAGGAAGAGGGAGAGAGAGAGGAAGAGGGACAGAGAGCAGAGGGAGAGAGGGAGATGGAGAGAGAGAGGAAGCAGAAGGAGAGAGAGAGGACGAGGGAGAGAGAGAGCAGAGGGAGAGAGAGAGGAAGAGGAAGAGAGAGAGCAGAGGAGAGAGAGAGGATGAGGGAGAGATTTAGAGGGAGAGAGAGAGGGAGAGAGAGATTTAGAGGGAGAGAGAGAGGAAGAGGGAGAGACAGCAGAGGGAGAGAGAGAGCAGAGGGAGAGAGAGAGGAAGAGGGAGATAGAGAGGAAGAGGGAGAGAGAGGAAGAGGGGGAGAGAGAGGAAGAGGGAGAGAGAGTAGAGGGAGAGGAAGAGGGAGAGCAGAGGGAGAGAGAGAGCAGAGGGAGAGAGAGAGCAAAGGGAGAGACAGAGAGGAAGAGGGAGAGAGAGAGGAAGAGGGCGAGAGAGAGCAGAGGGAGAGAGAGAGGAAGAGGGAGAGAGAGAGCAGAGGGAGAGAGAGAGCAGAGGGAGAGAGAGAGAGGAAGAGGGAGAGAGAGAGAGCAGAGGGAGAGAGAGAGGAAGAGGGAGAGAGAGAGGAAGAGGGAGAGAGAGAGCAAAGGGAGAGAGAGAGGAAGAGGGCAAGAGAGAGGAAGAGGGAGAGAGAGAGCAGAGGGAGAGAGAGAGCAAAGGGAGAGAGAGATTTAGAGGGAGATAGAGGTAGAGGGAGAGAGAGCAGAGGGAGAGAGAGAGGAAGAGGGAGAGAGAGAGCAGAGGGAGAGAGAGAGCAGAGGGAGAGAGAGAGGAAAAGGGAGAGAGAGCAGAGGGAGAGAGAGAGGAAGAGGGAGAGAGAGAGGAAGAGGGAGAGAGAGAGCAGAGGGAGAGAGAGAGCAGAGGGAGAGAGAGAGGACGAGGGAGAGAGAGAACAGAGAGAGAGAGCAGAGGGAGAGAGAGAGGAAGAGGGAGAGCAGAGGGAGAGAGAGAGAGAGAAAGAGGGAGAGAGAGAGCAGAGGGAGAGAGAGATTAAGATGGAGAGAGAGAGGAGAGGGAGAGAGAGAAAGGAAGAGGGAGAGAGAGAGCAGAGGGAGAGAGAGAGGAAGAGGGAGAGAGAGAGGAAGAGGGAGAGAGAGAGCAGAGGGAGAGAGGAAGAGAGAGGGAGAGAGAGAGAGCAGAGGGAGAGAGAGCAGAGGGAGAGATAGCAGAGGGAGAGAGAGGAAGAGGGAGAGAGAGAGCAGAGGGAGAGAGAGAGAGGAAGAGAGAGAGAGAGGGGAAGAGGGAGAGATAGAGCAGAGGGAAAGAGAGAGGAAGAGGGAGAGAGAGCAGAGGGAGAGAGAGAGGAAGAGGGAGAGAGCAGAGGGAGAGAGAGAGCAGAGGGGGAGAGAGAGTAGAGGGAGAGAGAGCAGAGGGAGACAGAGAGAAAGATGGAGAGAGAGAGAGGAGAGAAAGATAGAGAGGAAGAGGGAGAGAGAGCAGAGGGAGAGAGAGAGCAGAGGGGGAGAGAGAGCAGAGGGGGAGAGAGAGCAGAGGGAGAGAGAGAGGAAGAGGGAGAGAGAGCAGAGGGAGAGAGAGAGGAAGAGGGAGAGAGCAGAGGGAGAGAGAGAGCAGAGGGGGAGAGAGAGCAGAGGGAGAGAGAGCAGAGGGAGAAAGAGAGGAAGATGGAGAGAGAAAGGAGAGAAAGATAGAGAGGAAGAGGGAGAGAGAGCAGAGGGAGAGAGAGAGCAGAGGGGGAGAGAGAGCAGAGGGGGAGAGAGAGCAGAGGGAGAGAGAGAGGAAGAGGGAGAGAGAGCAGAGGGAGAGAGAGAGGAAGAGGGCGAGAGAGAGAGAGAGAGGGAGAGAGAGAGGAAGAGAGAGAGCAGAGGAGGAGAGAGAGCAGAGGGAGAGAGAGAGGAAGAGGGAGAGAGAGCAGAGGGAGAGGAAGAGGGCGAGAGAGAGAGAGAGAGAGAGAGAGAGAGAGAGAGAGAGGGAGAGAGACTCACCTCGGCATCTGCCCATGACGCTGGACTTTTGTGGATTCCATAGCAATGAGATCTGTAGAAGAACCAGCCAGGGGGGCACGAGGAGCGAACGGAAGCAGCTGAGGATGAGAAAAACACAAAATGTTATGTCCAGACCAAGGCTGCATTAACCATTAGGCAAAATAAGCACGTGCTTAGGGCGTCAAGGCAAAGAGGGCACCACAAAAATGTTCCATTTCACAGATTTACGATGGACCATATGGTGCAAAACTGCAAATAGGCAGCTGAACCAGGTTCCACAAATAGGGGCTTCCACAATAAATTAACAAATTACGTTGATGATATGCAGTAACCTGTCCATGGGTAGGATTCCCAGCTTGTGTATAATCCAACCTTGGCTTTGCATAAAAGCTGTGTAATGCAGCGGACATCAGCTGCAAGGAAGCCATGTTTGAAATGGTTTATGGATTGAAGAGCAAGGCATTTATGGGCACATTTGCATGTCCCTGCTCAGCTTCCCAGAATGCAGTGTAATAACTGTATTTCCCAGAATTCTTAGCTGGAAGCAGTTTTTTTTTTAGACATTCAAATGTGAACACAAATGTACTATTTATTTACTGTAATGTGGAGGCTTCTATCGCTCTTTTGCCCACCATCTTAAATGATTGTTGTGGTGGACTACCTACTCATAAGGTCCACAACACAAGCTGGGATCCCATGCTGATGATAGCCAATGACTGGGGTGGATTCCAGACAAAGAGGACCCTGGTGGCCAGCCTTGGACTCCTTCACGCTGCTATTGGCCATTGGGCATTCCTCAGAGCATAGTGAAGCCATTTAACTGAGCATACCCTAGTGAAGGGACCCTCCCCCTCGGCCTTGTCCTCTTCCCCTCGGGGTTGAGGTCCTGCTGCTTATTGGGGGGGGGGGGCATTCCCCTTTATATTTAGGCATTAATGAGCTCCAAAAATGTTGCATTGGCCCAGGGGCGCGACTCTGAGATACAGTCCGGATATATGTTGCTGAGGATAAGAGGACGAAGGTTTCAGAGACCAATTTGTCGAGGTTTTGTCATACCAGGTTTCATGTCCAGGCTGTTAATCCAAAAGTCTTAGACCAGAATATCTGTTCATTGAGGAAGAGGTCCTTATGACTATGCGTGTTTTTAACCCCTTTGTCATATTGCTTGTTTTTTGAAAAAATATTGCTCTTATGCCAGATTTATTAGGAAACGTATGAATATTCAGCAAATATGGAACGGTAAAAGAAGCTATGGTGTCAAGTTTAAAAGGGATGATGCTGGTTATGGAGGGTTACTACAACCTCCGGCATTTTTTTCAATAAGTCCAGACAAGGAACCAGCAACATTTCTGTAGAACTTGTTTACGCTATGGGCAAAACACCCTACTCATAAAGGCCCAATAAAAAAGTGTGACTTGTGTAGTGAGGAAAGTCTCTCCTAACAGACAATGCTCCTATGAAGAAGCCGCTGTTTTTTCCAAGGTAAAAATACTAGAACGAAAGTCCGACTCCTGGAGACTCATCTCAGTTAGTGGTGCAGTCTGTGGATGATAGAGCTCAGCAGGTGGTTGAGATTTTGGTTGGTCCAATTGTTGGAGAGCCTGAACATATGCCTGAGGTACCAAGGGACCAGGAAGGAGTACGCTCCACTGAGAATGGGTGGAGATATGGACCCAAAGCCCTGCAGCAAAACACGAGGTGGAGAGGTCCAACACTGTAGCCCAAGGTGATGCACAAAGTGACACAATCAGAGGTACCTCCCGAGAGTAAATCTTCACTTGAGTATGCGGTGGAAGCCCCACCAACTCTAGAAGATTATTCCTCCTTGCTAAATGAGGAAGGTGGTTCTGTTTTTTCCCCTTCTACAGGTAGACCTATGGAGGAACAGTCCATCTGGGATTATGAAGTGGAAACAACTGGGACGACTAATTCCGGGGTAAAAGCTTTGCTAGAAACAATGCTGGAGACTACTGAAAGCACAAAGAGAGTATTGGTTGCCAATAAGAGGGGAGAGGAACCAGAGGCAAAAAAACATCTACCAAGAAAGTGGGATCAGTGTGTCTGAACTGGAGGGTATAACAGGAGTAATGGGGGTCACCTTCATCTTCAGAAGAAGGACTGATACATATTGAGTCTGGTCCATCAGACAATAAATTTATGTGTTCAGATATGTCGGCCCAAGAGTTTAAAAGGTGTAAAATGTAAATATTGTATAAATGGAGTTAAAAATGATATCATTAAACACGCGCTGCATACAGACGCAGGCGCAGGGCGGCATTTATTGCCTACATAGCTACTTAGGGGGCTCATATTATATTCCTTCAGGAGTGCGCTATATCGAAAAGTGATAATTTTACCCTACTTAAAAAATAATGTAAATATGGTCCAACAGTCTGGGGTGACAATAGTATGGCCAGTGGGGTGGGTATCTTGTTTAACTCCCATGATTTTGAGATTGCGTCATACTGATATTTGCCCTGGGAGAGCGTTTAATCCAAAAACATTTTCATTGATTAATATTTATGCCCCCCCATACAAGCAAGATAGAGCTGAGTTACTAAGTAATATGCAATGCTTTATTCCTAAGACTGAGCCATTTATACTGGCAGGAAAGAGAAACAGAGGGGATGGTTCGACAGATAAAACGTTTTTACAGGATATCATTTATGATTTTCAGCTCAAAGATGTCTGCGATTTTTGTATAAACAGGATCCTGGTTGACGTGGGCCAATTCATCTACACCGTCGAGAATTGATTTTGTTCTCTGCTCTTCTTTTTTTCTCCTACTCGGGCAACGCTCTCAGACAATGTGTCCACCTATCATTGCTGGTATCTCTAGCTGTCTCAGTGAGTACAGTAAGGGGCAAGGGGACATGAAACTGAAAACCTCTTTATTAACAGACCCCAAAATCTCAAACAATGTTGTAAACTTTTATAGGAGTTTGTAATAAGCAAAACAAATGTATAAGTCCCAGATATTTTGGTGGTTGACGGCTAAAAGAGAGATTAATTATTTCTTCCTTAGGTGGGGAAGGAAGAGAGCACTAGAGAGGAAAAACCTTAACAGTGTTCTTCAGAATAAATTCCACTTATTGTATAGGTTGAAAAAGCAAGGCTTGATGGAGGAGGAGGAGATCTGGAAATAAATAGGAATAGGCGAAAATGTTGTCTTTAATTCAACAATAAAGGAGATAGAGGAACATTTAAAATGTACACAATTATTTTAAGCCTATTCGAAAAAGAAATCAGATGACTCTGCTAGAAGAAGAGGTAGGATGAGTAAAGGATAATCAGGATATGATGAAAATAGCAAAAAAGTTTTACTCAAATCTGTACAGTGAGAAGTTGGTTGACACAGACATGTTTATTACAAGTGTCTGAAGAAGAAATAGAAATAGTGTTAAACGAAGTTGCAAATAATAAATCACCAGGTATAGATGGCGTACCTTATGAATTTTACAAAACCTTTTGGAATTTAATTAAGACAGATGTGGTAGAGAAAAACATTCCCTCTGATTTCAAAAAAGGTTTAATTTTGCTATTACCAAAAGAAGGAGGGAAATAAAATATTCAATCACCCTTCTTAACAGTGATTATAAAATAGTGCCAAAAATACATTCAATTGTCTTAAGAGGGTCATTAAATCGGTTATAGATAAGGATCAAATCTGCGCAATACCTGGCAGACATATTTTGGATGGTCTGTCATCACCAAGTAACCTCTGAGTATAGACTATGTAAAGACATTCGACACAGTAGCGCTTTCTTACCTTTTTTCTGTGCTTAAGAAAATAAATTTCCCAAAAGAACTTGTAGGGTTTTAAGGAAATATATAACGACTGCACTAGCGTATTACAAATGAATGGCTGGAGCGGTGAGAGTCAGACAAGGCTGTCCACTGTCTCCTCTCCTGTTCCTCTGCTATGGAACCTTTTTAAATAGGATTAGAAAAGATAAACTAATCAGTGGACTTTTTGTTCCAGGTTCTAATGGACAATTTATAAAATGCTTAGTGTATATGGATAATATAAATGTTATCTGTTCGTCCTTTTCTTCTATACACAGGGCACATTTCAGGGCAGATATGTTTTCCTCTGTGTCAGCTTTGAAAGTCAACCCTTCTAAGTCTATGATATTTGGGCAATGGAAACATGACTTAGCACCTCATATATCAGTTGTTAGAGACAAAATACAAATCCTAGGATTGTGGTTTAATAAAAATATCTCCGGAGAAATAAGCTATAATCTTTTATTAACTATAGTCCAGAAAATTATAAATTTATGGAGCCTACATGATCTTTCTATGGAGGGAAGAGTATTAATCATAAAAGCAGTACTTTTGCTGATTATTCTATTTTCTTGTACAGTGGTTGAAGCGTATCAAAAGGACTCTCAAATGGAGAAAATCAGGAGAGACGAAGTTCGTAGAAAAAAACACTTGGATTTGGACAAATTTATATTTTTGAAAATCTTATCAGGCATCACTAGATCTTTTGGCAGGATCCACTATAAGTGCTGCATTGCATAGAAATATGATTGGTTTAGACTGCTTTTCACAGTACCTTATGTATTAACCTTACCCAAAAGTGTCCAATACCTAGAAAGAGTGATCAAGTTGTATAATCTACAGTCAGTTTCATATGATGTTTTCATTGACCAAAGAAAATTAACAGCTTATGTTAATGAGCAAATACCAGTGATAAAAGTGGAAAGGTTTCCTGATACTGAGTCTACCTTGATTTGGAGAAGAGTGACCCACAAATCTTTGATTCATTCTCAACACAATTTTGCTTGGGCAGCTGTACATGCTTGTGTACTTACACAAATGTTTCAATATAAGCGGTATCTTGAGAGATCAGAGATATGCCCGAGAAAATTTGGTGGAGACTTTGAAAGTGTGCATCATATACTTTGGAATTGTTTAGATGCAAAACAAGTATGAGACAAATGTGTGCCAATTATTTGTACTTTAGGAGACATGAAGAGTGTGCCCTATAACATGGTTGTCATGGTAGCCTTGGACTTCCGTAAGTAGGGGCTATACAATCCCAGGGCCACCTGCTATAGACTACAGGTTAACTGCCCACATGGGTCGTTGGGTTCTTTGAAATCTCGGCACCAGTACTTTTATATCTAACTTCTGTATCAGTCAGAGCCTCTCCATCAGGAATCAGCATTTCCAGGAGTTCCAGTAACCTTCCTGTGGTAGTGACCAGGACAGGTTACTTTTAGGGTGGAGATAGGTTCAGTATCGCAGCCACCAGGAACATAATCAGAGATACACAATTTCTATGTATTTCCAAGCGAACTGATTTTTTTTTTTAAATGACAGCAGTATTTATAAGGGATAGACATAGAGGGGGTATACAAAGCACAACAATAGAAGGGGGTGGCAGACAATTACAGGAGATGACCCCACATGGGAACTGTCAGTAGCTTCCTGAGATCAATAGGATTAGCCTTCAATCCACATTCTGCCGTCTCTAGCACATATCAGATGGGATTAACTTAATCTGGTAAACAATGAAATAAAGCAGATTTACAAAGACAATGGAGGTGTTTCTCAGTCTGATGTTTGACCTCCTCTCTTCCTGATGGGCTTAGCCATTAGACATGTTAATCCTATTAGACAGCTACCTAGGGGACATTACAGGTGGTACAATACACATCACACAGACATTAAACAAGCCTAAATGTAAAAATTAACATCCTACTTACCCAATCCCTATGCGGGTGCATCAGAAACTATTACTTCAGCCGAAAAATGCACCATAGTCCAGAACAAAGGGACTCCAGATATATATGTCAGGTCACGGTAAACCCCAAAACAGTCCAACCAAAATTCCAAAGTCCAGGGCTACCATGCCATTACTCCCCCTTCCAGACAGCAGTTTTGTGGCTATGATCCTGATGGATGATAGACTTGAACTGGAGCCCATAGCCAAGTCCCTATCCAAATAAAAGATGTTGGCCCAAGTGGCTACTGCATAATTCCTAGTGCATGACCACCTCCTGGAAGGGGTAGTTGGTTGGCCTGGTCTAGGGGTGGTTTCCCATCCTTCAGGAAAGTGTCCACAGTCTCTAACCCCATTCTTTTCAATAACCCACCCCAAATTGCAGGCATAAATATTGGGGACACATCCAGGATGTCAGGATCTAGAATCTCATCCAGGGGCATACTGCTGCCCCCCTTTCCACAGGCAGGTAGTGGCTCTGGGGTATCAAATCTAGGCAGCAGCTCAGGATAGGGTAAAAAGCAGATTTTGATGGGGTCAGTAGCTCTCCGGGTGGGTATCCACAAGGGCTGGTAAGGTTGGGATCACCTCTTCAACTAGGGTACTCTGTGACAGGTTCTCTGGTATCGTGGGCCTCTTGCCCATATTCTTTAACTCTGGGGCTGCCAGGACTGAAGCGATCCTTGTCAGCCCTGCTGGCAACTCTGCAGGGTTTGGGAGTAGAGCCTCAATTTGCTCCTTCCTCACGGTCTCAGGGCCAGTGCCCTCTTCTGAACTTCCACCCCTATCTGGATCCACCTGATCCATGTTGGGCAAGAGCTTCAGGGTCTCAGGGGACAGCATGCCCCAATCTGGCATCACACTCTCCCTGACTGTCAGCCTTGCAGCCTGGACATCAGCCGTCTGTGGTTCAGGACAGGTGACAATCCATGGGTAGTTGAGCAGACTCTCAGGACTTGCACCTTTCTCTGCCAGCAGTTCAGTCGCCTGCTCCTCGCCTTTGGTTATCGGCTGAAACTTTTCTGTTTGTTGGCCATCTCTCAGTGGCTGGTGCTGCTTTACACTGCTCCCCGGTCTTGCATCCACCAGGGTCTGGACTGTTCTCCTGGCCTCCCTATACTGGTGAGTTTCCTGCAGTCCCTCTGATCTTTCCTGTTCTGTAGCGGTGAGATCTCCAGGTACCTTCCGGTTTCCTTCCTCCACCTCATAGGGGCGTAGCCAACAGTCCATTTCCTCTTGCAGTGTATCCTCTGCTAGCTCAGCTGGGGAAGCATGGAGTATCTTCAAGTACTTGAGCCAGGCCCCACCTGGGCCCACCTCCTCAAGAAGTTCCTCATACTCATTTTCAAAATCAATTTCTTTATGGACCAACGGTTTAGGCAACGTTTCTTCTGCTGTACCTGGCTCAATTTCCACATCCTTTCAGCGCTGGGCAAATTGGATTTACCAGTGCTCTGCGATTCCAAGGCCATGCTTTAGATGTCCCTGCAGCACATCCGGGAGCCCTTCCACCAGTACAAGCCTGTAGAAGGAGGGCCCTTGCAATGTAGGAGTTGGAAGCATTAGGTCCCCATACTCATGTTCCAAGTCGAGCTCCAACAATACCAGGTCCTCAACCCATTCTGCTAGCTTCTCACCTGGTTAGAGACCAAGGGAAATCATCCGCTGATTTAGAATAGCTGGCCACCTATCCTTGTCTGTGGCAATCCGTTGCCTTCGCCGCTCCAGCATACTGGCGATGAGGCTCCTTTTCTCCCTGATCACCTCTGCTCTGCAGGCCTTCATGTGGTCCCTGATCCCCTCTATCCAGGGCTGAGTTTCCTTGGACTTGTAACTGGATTTGAAGGTTTGGATAAATCGCTAAGTGGTTTCTGCTTCCCCACCAAGCCGTCGAAAGTACTGGACATCTAAACTAAATAGATTACCATATCCCATCTTTGCTGCTGGTTCTTGCATCGAGATCCCACCACTGCAACCAGTTGTGATGATCAGAGAGTAGGGTCTATACAAGCCAGAGCCACCTGCTATAGACTACAGGTTATCTACCAAACAAGGACCGTTGGGTTCTTTGAAATCTCGGAACCAGCACACTGATATCTGGCTTCTGTATCAGTCAGAGCCTCTCCATCAGGAATCATCACTTCCAG
The DNA here is from genome assembly GCA_027410445.1 of Discoglossus pictus. Classification (NCBI taxonomy): domain Eukaryota; kingdom Metazoa; phylum Chordata; class Amphibia; order Anura; family Alytidae; genus Discoglossus; species Discoglossus pictus. Next base: position 45,937 of record JAPZIH010000964.1, read on the forward strand.
GAGTTCCAGTACCCTTCCTGTCGTAGAGACCAGGACAGGTTACTTGTAGGGTGGAGATAGGTTCAGTATCGCAGCCACCAGGAACATAATCAGAGATACATGATTTCTATATATCTCCAAGTGAACTGTATTATTTTTGAAAATGACAGCAGTATTTATAGAGAACAGATACAGAGGGGGTGTACACAGCACAACAATGGAAGGGGGTGGCAGACAATTACAGGAGATTACCCCACATGGAGTCTGGTAATAGCTTCCTGAGGTCAATAGGATTAGCCTTCAATCCACATCCTGCCGTCTCTAGCACATATGAGATGGGATTAAATTAATCTGGCAAACAATGGAACAAAGCAGATTTACAAAGACAATGGAGGTGTTTCTCAGTCAGATGTTTGACCTCAGACATGTTAATCCTATTAGACAGCTACCTAGAGGACATTACAGGTGGTACAATACACATCACACATACAATAAACAAGCCTAAATGTAAGAATAAACATCCTACTGACCCAATCCCTATGCGGGTGCATCAGAAACTATCACTTCAGCCTAAAAATGTCCCTTAGTCCAGAACAAAGGGAGTCCAGATACACGTCAGATCATGGTAAGCCCAAAAAGGGTCCAACCAAAAGTCCAGGTCTACCGTGACAATGGTGATCTTTGGTCAAAATCTAAATTAAAAAAAATATATCTATACATAATACAGCATGGCAAGTCTTGAATACAATTAAATTATCATTGTGAAAATTAAAAAAAATGTAAATTAAAAAAAAAGAGGGTTTATCGTATATTGATTGTAACATAGTAACATAGTAACATAGTAATTAAGGTTGAAAAAAGACTTTCAGTCCATCAAGTTCAACCTGTTAAGATCTCCTCTGATTTGCAATATGCGGCTTAGTTATTAATTAATTTGTTGATTAAATAATTATTAATAGTATAGTATTGGAGGATGAATAAAGAGTTAGTCCCTCAAGTTCAACCTTTTTAGATCTCTATTGATCTTTTTAATATGTGGACTATTTTTTATTATTTGTTAATTGTTAATTGATCCAGATGATGCAAACAGAAAAAAAAAAAACATTGAAACTTTGCCAATTGTCTCATGGCGATCAAATTTCTCCCTGGATCAATATTCCTTTGCTAGTTATATGGGTAGCCTTGAATGCCCTCTTTATTCAAAAATATATCTAACCCCTTTTTGAAGTTGTCTATCGAATTCGCTGTTACCACCTCCTTTGGTAGAGAATTCAACAGTTTAACCACCCTAATTGTGAAGAACCCTTTTCTTTCTTTAAGGTGAAATCTTTTTTCCTCTAACCTCAAAGGGTGTCCTCTTGTCAGTTGAAAATCTCTTGCTACAAAAGCCTTATATTGACCCTGGATGTATTTAAATAAGGTAATCATATCCCCTCGTAGACGCCATTTTTCTAGCGAAAATAAGTTTAATTTGGTTAGACTTTCTTCATAACTTAGCCCCTCCATTCCCTTTATTAGTTTTGTTGCCCTTCTCTGTACTTTTCCCAGCTCTAAAATGTCTTTTTTTATGAAGTGGTGCCCAAAATTGTCCTCCATATTCCAAATAAGGGCGTACTAGAGATTTGTACAGTGGCAGAATTATATTTGCTTCCCTGGCTTCTATACCCTTCTTAATACATGCTAATATTTTACTTGCCTTTGCAGCTGCTGCTTGGCTTTGAGCACTGTTACCTAGGTGGTTGTCCACAAGCTCCCAAATCCCTTTCAATATCTGATACACCTAGATTTGCTCCATTAAGATCATACATTTCATGGCTATTTTTCCTTCCCAAATGCATAACCTTGCATTTATTTGTATTAAATCTCATCTGCCATTTAGCCGCCCATTTCTCTAATTTATGCAAATCCCTTTGTAGGGAAAGTACATCATTATCTGATTTTATTACCTTGCACAACTTAGTGTCATCAGCAAAAATGGAGACACTACTTTTGAGTCCTACTTCTATATCATTAATAAATATGTTAAAAAGGAGAGTACCTAATACTGAACCTTGAGGAACTCCACTTATCACATTAGACCAATCGGAGTATGTCCCATTCACAACAACCCTTTGCTTCCTGTCTTTTAGCTCTCAATCCATGAGCAGATATTTACTGCAATTCCTGTATCCCTTAGTTTGCTCACTAGTCTTCCATGTGGCACTGTATCAAATGCCTTTGAAAAATCTAAAAAGACTACATCCACTGAGTTGCCCTGATCCAAGTTCCTACTAACCTCCTCATAAAAACGAATTAGATTGGTCTGACATTACCTATCCTTCATAAATCCGTGTTGGCTCCTACCTATAATCCTGTTCAAATAGACATATTCTTGTATATTTGTGACAAGATCAGTCTCGTCACTGCAAATTGGAGAAGCTTGGTTGCCCACATTCTGCCGTTTGACTACGGCCCATGTTGACTTTCCCCCTACAAAGACATGGAAGCCATGCTTCATTTGGTCAGAAAGGACTATGATCTAACGTTTGAACCACTGGACCAATTTGTATCATTTTGACACATGTTTGTATTTGGAGTATGCTGATTCTGAAAATGTATGTAATAATAAAAGAAGAGAGTTCACTGCTTGACCCTCAAACACAGAGCTTTACGTTTTATGTGAATGTGATGCATACTTTTAAAGTTATGAAAAATGTGTAGAAATGTGTTACAGATTCTGACCATCCCCCATTAGGTAAACACTGAGGTAGGAGCTAAGATCATGAACAAGATAAACCTCACAGGGTGTCGCCAGGACTTGAACAAAGGGCCAGTATATGGGGTTTCCCCAGGGGCATAGTCCAGGAGGAAACAGGAAGTGTCCACGGGGAGAGTCTGGGTGAGAATGAGCATAGTAGCCACGCCTGGGGGTGGCCCATGGGAGGAGTCTCATGGTTCCCACGTAGGGACCCTGTCTGATTGGCCAGAGGTAATTAGGGGTTGACCAAAGGTAGTCACTGCCTGAACTGTGTATGTGGAAATGGTTTTTATATATGTCTTGGTTTTAATAAAGAAGAGAGTTCACTGCTTGACCCTCAAACACAGAGCTTATGTCTCATGCTTGGGGGAATTCATGGTATGCTGTTACAGACTGACTGCCAGGAGTGTAAGCATCTTGGGGGTGCTTTTCCTGCTCAGCTGCTAGCGGCTATTCGTGAGGTTCCAGTTGCAGGCTTGGAGTATATTCCCCTTGGATCCAGTTCTTGGGGGATTGGGTGTCCTGCAGTAGCTGTCCCTATATCACTAGACGGGCGGATCGGTCTTGGCGCCCCCTTATATGTCTGGTTGTACCATTACAATATTATCCCTTATTAACCCTCTAAAAGCTTCCCAACTACACATGTGAGGCTCACTGGTCTATAATTCCCCGGATGTGCTCTAGATCCCTTCTTAAATATAGGTATCACTTCTGCTTTTCTCCAGTCATCCGGTAGAGACCCTGTAGTGAGTGAGTCTTGAAAGATTAGATATAATGGTTTGGCTATTACAGAACCCAGCTCCCTCAGTACCCTTGTATGTATTCCATCAGGACCTGGGGCTTTATTAACATTTCTTTTCTCCAACCTCTTTTGGATTACTTCCTGTGTTAACCAATTATTTAGTGACGGTAGTGTAGCCCCATTATGTTGCCGTGTCCCAACCACTGGTACCTCCCTTGTGTATACCGAAGAACAGAACCTATTTAGCTCATCTGCCTTTTCCTGGTCACTAATTATCAGACTGTGTCACATTGTAATGTTCCTATAGCTTCCTCCCTCGCCTTCTTCCCATTAATATATTTAAAAATATTTTAGGGTTAGTCTTACTTTCCATTGCAACTGACTTCTCATTTTCTATGTTAGCCAGTCTAATAGCTCTTTTGCTGCCTTGTTGATTTCCTTATAGTCACATAAAGCTGCCTCTGTTCCCTCCTTCTTGTATAATTTAAATGCATGTTTCTTTTTCCTCATCATGATCTTTAAGTCATTGTTAAGCCACATGGGATGTGATTTACTCCTATTCATTTTATTTCCACATGGTACATGTCAATGAGTATGTTTATTTAGTAAGGATTTGAATGTTGTCCATTTATTTTCAGTATTTTTCCCTGTAAGTTCTTTGTCACAGTCTATATGTTGTATTGCTGCCCGTAGCCCATTAAAGTTAGCCCTTTTAAAATTTTGAGTTTTTGTTGGCCCCTTACAACTCTGTTTTTTGTATTCAATCTCAAATGAGACTGTGTTGTGATCACTGTTTCCCAAGGGTTCCCCTATTTTAACATTTGATATTATATCAATATTACTTGTGATGACTAAATCCAAAATGGCCCCATTTCTAGTAGATTCTTGTATAACCTGGGCCAGATAATGATCCCTGAGTGTACTCAAGAACCTGCTCCCCTTAGCTGAACTGCTGGTCTCATTTATCCAGTTTATTTCAGGGTAATTAAAGTCTCCCATTATTAGAACTTGCCCGAGCTTAGCTGCATCTGTAACAATAATTGTATTTCCTCACTTTCAGCTATATTTGGGGGTTTATAGCATACTCCCACCAATATGCGTTTAGAATTAGCTCCTCCACTATTTAGCTCAACCCACAAAGATTCAATGATGCCGTTAGTGCCAGCATAAATATCTTCTCTGACTATAGGCTTAAATTCAGGCTTAACATAAAGACAGATCCCTCCTCCTCTTTTACCTTTTCCCCTATCTTTCCTAAATAGGTTATAACCATCCAGATTAACAGTCCAGTCATGAGATTTACCCCACCATGATTCAGTAATCCCTAATAAACCCCATTTTTCTTGTACTGCTAATATTTCTAGCTCGTCCATTTTCCCAGGCAAACTTCTTTATGTTGCTATGGCTCTGCCGTTGTGAAGTGCTTGCCACTGTATTTGAGGCCCCTATTAATACCTCCCTACTGTCTACTGTACCCCTCCCCCCTTCTCCTCCCCCATGGCTAACTAATGTATCCCTTTCCCTCTCTACCCTATTTACCTCAATACTTCCATATAGTCCCCCCCCCACACCTACAAGTTTAAGAACTCCCCGAGCCGTTCTAAAATCCTATCCCCTAGCACAAAAGCTACCTCATCACTATGGTGCAATCCATCCCTGCTATAGAGATTGTACCCAAGTGAGAAGTCAGCCCTGTGCTCTAAAAACCCAAAACCCTCTGCACTGCACCACTTTTTTAGCCACGCATTAACCTCCCTAAGCTCCTTCTGCCTCCCTGGGCTAGCACGTGGCACCTGGTAGTATCTCCGAAAATACTACCTTGGAGGTCCTTGCTTTAAGCTTATTCCCTAGTTCTCTAAAATTATTTTTTAGGACGCTCCATCTTCCACTAACTTTGCCATTGGTACCAATATGTACCAAGACCGCCGGTTCATTTCCAGCCCCTCTCAATAATTTATCCACCCGATCCACAACATGCCGAACCCGAGCACCCGGGAGACAGCAAACTGTTCGATTGCTGGGATCTGGGTGACAAGTCACCCTGTCTACCTTCCTAATAATAGAGTCCCCTCTGTTGGTGTTTGCCAACTCAGAACTGGCCTGCCTCCTCCTGTTCCCCCTGCTTCCCCTTGTAACTATAACCCAGCTGCCTCCCTGGACATCCTCACTAGCCCCAGCTCCTCCCTCCATACTAGGTTCAGCTAAACTGTGCTCAGTGAGCACCAACCCCCTTTCCAGTGAAGCAATATCACTAAGTGCTGCAATTCTCCTCTCCAGATCTCCAATTTGAGTTTCCAGAGAGGCAACATGCTCACACCTGTCACAGAGGTATGGACCCTGGATCATCTGTTCCAGTATTGCATACATATGACAAGATGTTCACTGAGTGAGGTTGCCACTGGACTGACTCATGATTATCAGTTACAAAAATACAGTGAGAAAACAAATCAATGTATTTGTATAAAAATGTCTTTTCCCCACCTTAACCCAAACAAAACAGAAAAAAAATATATACGTTTAATCTCCTACACTCTAATTACACTTACATTAGAAATGATTGAAAGCTCCCAAGCTCGCTCTTCCCTTGTTAAAATAGACCCCGCCTACTCGCCTGTACAATGATAAATGAGCACAGGATAGAAAACACTGTCCTGCCCCACAGAACCGATTCAGCAGAACACGACAAAATGCACACAGATATAACTTACACAGGCCAAGCCACACGCACTCTCACCTGTACACTGATTAATGCAACAGGACAGAAAACTGTGCACTGACTTAGAGCGGATTCAAAAACTGTATTGTGTAAACTGTATTTCTTCTACACTATACTCCTAATTTTTCTAGACAAGAAAAATGACAGTATGATTGCAAAACAATGATGGAAACCAGATGTGTGGTTACCTTATATCTGCATTTTTGCTCTTTTACAGAACTAAATGCCTTTGAGAGGGACAGCTACGAGGGACGAAAGAGGGAAATGAAGGGAAAGTGTAGACAGCTATAGGGAATGGGTGTTTAGATAGATGTGAGATTCAACACGCAACTTATATTTGAAATATTTGTGAACTATCTTTATTAACAATACTAACATTTTTAAATCTGA
>JAPZIH010000964.1:57500-90630 GCA_027410445.1 Discoglossus pictus
ATTAGTTGTTAATTAATTATTAATCAATTATTTTATTATCTAAGCGAGACTTAGCCAATTGTCTCCAAAGGAAATGTAAAAAATTTGGATCAATACTATCTCTCTAATTATCCATGATAACCCTGAATTCCCTTTTTAATTAGAAATAAATCTAGTCCCCTTTTAAAGTTATCTATCGAATCCTCTGTCACCACCTCCTCTGTTAGAGAATTCCACAGATTAACCACCCTTACTGTGAAGAACCCTTTTCTTTCTTTAAGGTGGTATTTTTTTACTTCTAACCTCAAGGGATGTCCTCTTGTCAGTTGAAAACCTCTTGGCACAAAAAGCTCCCCTGACAAATCTTAATACTGACCCTGGATGTATTTATATAAGGTAATCATATCTCCTCTTAGACGCCATTTTTCTATAGAAAATAAGTTTAATTTGGTTAGTCTTTCTTCATAACTTAGCCCCTCCATTCCCCTTATTAGTTTTGTTGCCCTTCTCTGTACCTTTTCCAGCTCTAAAATGTCCTTTTTATGAAGTGGTGCCCAAAATTGTACTCCATATTCCAAATGAGGGCGTACTAGAGATTTGTATAGTGGCAGAATTATATTTGCTTCCCTGGCTTCTATACCCTTCTTAATACATGCTAATATTTTATTGGCCTTTGCAGCTGCTGCTTGGCTTTGAGCACTGTTACCTAGGTGCTTGTCCACAAGCACTCCCAAATCCCTTTCAATATCTGATACACCTAGATTTGCTCTATTAAGATTATAAATTGCATGGCTATGTTTCCTTCCCAGATGCATAACCTTACATTTATTCATATTAAATCTCATCTCCCATTTAGATGCCCATTCCTCAATTTTATGTAAATCCCTTTGGAGGGAAAGCACATCATTATCTGATTTAATTACCTTGCACAACTTTGTGTCATCATCGAAAATGGAGACCCCACACCCCAATCCTACCTCTAAGTCATTAATAAATATGTTAAAAAGGAGAGGACCTAATACTGAACCCTGAGGAACCCCACTTACCACATTAGTCCAATCGGAGTATGTTCCATTTACAACATCCATTTGCTTCCTGTCTTTTAGCCAGCTCTCAATCCATGAGCAGATATTTACTGCAATTCCTGTATCCCTTAGTTTGCCCAATAGTCTCCCATGTGGCACTGTATCGAAAGCCTTTGCAAAATCCAAAAAGACTACATCCACTGAGTTGCCTTGATCCAGTTTCCTACTAACCTCCTCATAGAAACTAATTAGATTTGTTTGACATGACCTATCCCTCATAAATCCATGTTGACTCCTACTTATAATCCTGTTCAAATTGACATATTCTTGTATATTATCCCTTATTAACCCTTCTAAAAGCTTCCCCACTACAGAAGTGAGGCTCACTGGTCTATAATTCCCCGGATTTGCTCTTGCTCTCTTCTTAAATATAGGTATCACATCAGCTTTTCTCCAGCCATCTGGTAGAAACCCTGTCTTCAGTGAATCTTGAAAAATTAGATATAATGGTTTGGCTATTACAGAACCCAGTTCCCTCAGTACCCTTGGATGTATTCCATCAGGACCCGGGGCTTTATTAACATTTATTTTTTCCAACCTCTTTTGGATTACTTCCTGTTTTAACCAAATATTTGGCAAAGGTAGTGTAGCCCCATTATGTTGCAGTGTCCCAACTACTGGTACCTCCCTTGTGTATACCGAAGAAAATAACCTATTTAGCTCATCTGCCTTTTCCTGGTCACTAATTATCAGACAGCCTGTTTCACATAGCTTCCTTCCTCGCCTTCTTCCCCTTAATATACTTAAAAAATATTTTAGGGTTAGTCTTACTCTCTTTTGCAATTCATTTTCCATTTTCTATGTTTGCCAGTCTAATCGCCCTTTCCTTGGTGATTTCCTTGTATTCCCGTAAAGCAGTCTCTGTCCCCTCTTGTGTGTATAATATAAATGCCTGTTTTTTACTCTGTATCTTGATCTTTAAATCATTGTTAAGCCACATGGGTTGTGATTTACTCCTTTTACTTTATTCCCACTTGGTATATGCCGATGTGTATGTATATTTAGTAGGATTTAAATGTTGTCAATTTATGTTCAGTGTTTTTACCCATCATGCCTCTGTCCCAGTCTATACTTTGTATTGCTGCCCTTAGACCGTTAAAATCTGCCCTTTTAAAATTAAGAGTTTTTGTTGGACCCTTAAAATGTTTTTTTTTTTAATTCAATCTCAAATGAGACTGTGTTGTGATCACTGTTTCCCAAAGGTTGCCATATTCCAACATTAGATACTATATCAATATTATTTGTGATGAGTAAATCTAAGATAGCTTAATTTCTAGTAGGCTCCTGTATAACCTGGGCCAGATAATGATCCCTGCTGGTCTCATTTATCCAGTTTATTTCAGGGTAATTAAAATCTCCCATTATTAGAACTTGCCCGTGCTTAGCTGCATTTCCAATCTGTAACAATAATTGTATTTCCTCACTTTCAGTTATATTTGGGGGTTTATAGTATACTCCTACTAATATTCTTTTGGAATTTGCTGCTCCGCTATTTAACTCTACCCACAAACATTCAACTTTATCACTAGGTCCACCATAAATATCTTCTCTGACTATAGCCTTAAATTCAGGCTTAACATACAGACAAATCCCATCCCATCCAGATTAACAGTCCAGTCATGAGATTTATCCCACCACGTTTCGGTAATGCCTATTAAATCCCATTTTTCATTAATTGCTAATAATTCTAACTCTCCCATTTTTCCTGGCAAGCTTCTGCCATTAGCAAGCATACACCTTATGTTATGAGTCTGTAGTTCTGAAGTGCCTGCCACTGAACTTGAATTACTTAGTACTACCTCCCTATTGACTATACTACCCCTCCCCCATCTCCTCCCCTATGAGTTGTTAATTCATCCCTTATACCCTCTACACTTTCTACCCCATTACTTATATCTAGTCCCTCCACCCCACCTACTAGTTTAAAAACTCCTCCAGCCTTTCTACCATCCTATCCCCTAGTACAAAAGCTCCCTCATCATTAAGGTGCAATCCATCCCTACTGTAGAGATTGTACCCAAGTGAGAAGTCAGCCCAGTGCTCTAAAAAGCCAAACCCCTCCTTAGGGCACCACATCTTTAGTCACGCATTAACCTCCCTAATCTCCTTCTGCCTCCCTGGGCTAGCTGGTAGTATCTCAGAAAATACTACCTTGGAGGTCGTTGCCTTCAGCTTATTACCTAGTTCTCTAAAATCATTCTTTAGGACACTCCATCTTCCACTAACTTTGTCATTGGTACCAATATGTACCAAGACCGCCGGTTCGTTTCCAGCCCCTCCCAATAATTTGTATACCCGATCCACAACATGACGAACCCGAGCACCCGGGAGACAGCAAACTGTTCGATTGCTGGGATCTGGGTGACAAAGCGCCCTTTCTACCTTCCTAATAATAGAGTCCCCTACAACCAAAACCTGTCTGTTGTTCTGCCTATTCTGCCCTCCCTCTCCTCCAGTAGAGCTGTTCGCCCGGCTGTTAGAGGGAACAGCTCTATCTGGCATTGCCATTCCTGAATGGACATCCCCAACAGTTTCACTCAATCCGGCAAATCTGTTGGTGTTTGCCATATCAGAACTGGCCTGCCTCCTCCTGTTCCCCCTGCTTCCCCTTGTAACTGTAACCCAGCTGCCTCCCTGGACATCCTCACTAGCCCCAGCTCCACCCTCAATGCTAGGCCCAGCTAAACTGTGCTCAGTGAGCACCAACCCCCTATCCAGTGGAGCAATGTCACGAAGTGCTGCAATTCTCCTCTCCAGATCTCCAATTTGAGCTTCCAGAGAGGCAACATGCTCACACCTTTCACAGAGGTATGGACTCTGGATCATCTGTTCCAGTATTGCATACATTTGACAGGATGTACACTGAATAAGGTTGCCACTGGACTGACTCATAATTATTATTATTGTCTACAAAATTTCAGTGGGAAAAATAAAGAATATAAAATATTATATTTATATAAAGTTTTCCTCCTTTGCACTATAAATCTGCCCTCCCTTTTCTTTGAAGTCCCTCCTTTTATTTAAACTCCTAGGCTTTTACTAGAATTGCACTTGATACTGAAAATGTTCGCAAGCTCACAAGTCCCCCTTCTCCTGTTTATATTAACTTCTGCCTTCTCACCTGGGCACAATTAGTGCACTCTATCAGCCTTTACTTGTAAGGTAAATCCACTTGTAAAAAGTGGCATTGTGCTGTTCTGTATGGTATGTTTAGAGATGCAGAAAACGTATATATGGACAATGTTCTATACACACACATTCTGGGACTGGGGAGGGTATCACATATAATAGTTGTCAAACTACGAATCGTCATCACGCTTTGCAAGCTCGAAAAGCGAGGGGCCGCATTTGCGGAGGTGGAGACTTTACGACGCCTCACACGCGGTTACAAACACCCACACAAGCGACACTTTACCAAAATACATCTAACACGCAATCACTATATACAGACTTACACAAAAAAATATGAACCGCGGGACTTAGAAAAAAAAACATTACGACCTCGCAAAAATACGACTTTAACGGCCAAACCGCGCGCACCTGAAAACAAAAAATACCTAAAAAGCTTACCCACAGCAAGAGGGGGGTGGCACCCAGCACCTCTGCAAGTAAAGTTACACCTCCATTTAAGTCTAAATTACCGAATTTACACACACGAAAATCCCCTAAGCCAGAGAAAAAATGGCAGCCGAAAAAAAACGAAAACGAGGCTACACGACCCTAAAGCCGCAAAACACCACCAAGCACATACGGATTTTCAAAAAAGCCGTACGAGGTACAACATACACCATTACCAAGGACGCAACATCATCCACACCCGCGTACCACATACACAATCGTCGCCATTTTACAACACTAACCTACACAATGCGGAAGTACACAGTTACACTAACGGCTTCCCTTGCGCACGCAGCCTATTTACACTACACACTGCGCACATTGCTGACACTTACACCTCAGCTCCACAACAGTGCAAACCTACATTGTATGCTGCAGGAACATCAAAACAGATTGTCAGCTCTTCAGGACAATGCTTCCTGCATCTGTTACTTACAAATAGGTAAAGTATAATCATTTATTCATTTATTCATTATTTCATTGGAATCACAAAAATACATATACACAACGAGCGCCAACACTACTCATACCACACAAAATGCACCAGGGGACAGCCTTGCAATAAGCGCAAAAAGCAGATCAGCGCCGACCTTACAATGACAGCAAAAGCCCCTCGAATAACAAAAAAAAAAAACATTCAACAGCCGCGCAATGAGCGCCGAAGGTCCTCACGGTAAAAAACTTTGCATTATGTCTAAAACAGCATTCCCTGGCTTACAATTTCATGCCTGTCATTTCTTGACGGACAATTCCCTAGTTTACATATACTTCCTGACTTGAAGCCGAAAGTTCAATCTGTAGACATCATGTATCCAGGATTGGGGTAAATAACGCTCTGTGCGCAGGTCATACAGCTGTATGGTACTCACAGCTCATCCAGCGCTATTACTGCTCAGTCTCGTAGGTAAGACCACCCCCCACCCTGCTAGTTAAATCTTGGATTGTTATTGCTCCCTCAGTGCTAGCTGCTAGTTAAATGGTAATTATCCATGGTAGCTAGTTAGTATTATGGGCACCCTAATACGGCTCACACAGAGGCATATAAGGCCCAGAGGTTACATTGTCCGTACTGGCAAAGATTGTTGGTGCCTTGAGCATATTTGTGTTTTTGTGTCATCATCATTGGTGTGATTGGTGTTTGTCTTGGTCCCCTCATTTATGTTTTTATATATTTTTATGATACCCTTATAATTTTTAGAATTCTTGCAATAAAGGTTCATTTAAGGATGTTATATGTCTCTTATTATGAGTACTAAATGAGTTCATGGGTACTAAATGAGTTCCTGGGTACTTAATGAGTTCCTGGGTACTTAATGAGTTCCTGGGTACTAAATGAGTTCCTGGGTACTTAATGAGTTCCTGGGTACTTAATGAGTTCCTGGGTACTTAATGAGTTCCTGGGTACTAAATGAGTTCCTGGGTACTTAATGAGTTCCTGGGTACTTATTGAGTTCCTGGATACTTAATGAGTTCATGGGTACTTAATGAGTTCCTGGGTACTTAATGAGTTCCTGGGAACTAAATGAGATCCTGGGTACTTTATGAGTTCCTGGGTACTGAATGAGTTCCTGGGTAATTAATGAGTTCCTGGGTACTGAATGAGTTCCTGGGTACTAAATGAGTTCCTGGGTACGTAATGCGTTCCTGGGTACTTAATGAGTTCCTGGCTACTTAATGAGTTCCTGGGTACTTAATGCGTTCCTGGGTACTTAATGAGTTCCTGGCTACTTAATGTGTTCATGGGTACTAAATGAGTTCCTGGGTACTTAATGAGTTACTGGGTACTAAATGAGTTCCTGGGTACTTAATGAGTTCCTGGTCACTTAATGAGTTCCTGGATACTTAATGAGTTCCTGGGTACTTAATGAGTTCCTGGCTACTTAATGAGTTCCTGGGTACTAAATGAGTTCCTGGGTACTAAATGAGTTCCTGGGTACTGAATGAGTTCTTGGGTAATTAATGAGTTCACTGGTACTAAATGAGTTCCTGGGTACTTAATGAGTTCCTGGCTACTTAATGAGTTCATGGGTACTGTAACGGATCTACTGGCACCCCGACCGGGTACCTCCGTTGATGGATGCGTCCTAGCTTGCGTCGAGACCTACAAGCACCGCACCGGACACCAAAACCACCACAGACTCCAAGGATAGTACATCAGGAACAGCGTTCAGTAGTTACAGCTCAAGGGAGTATGCAGAAGCATAGCAATCCCCAGTATGATAGTGATCCCCTCAAATAACGAGACGAGGCTACGTTTTGAAGGGTCAAGAGGAACTATATCTTTAATGACAGGGGATCTACTTTTATGCAATGGTGCCCTCTGAAGGGCTACACCCACATAATTATCACAACAGCCAATTATCTACATGGTTCAACCCCCACGTCTCCTCCCCTCAGATAACAGGTAACCCAATTAAAACAGACACAATTTTAACCACATTCTGGATGTACCCCAAATACAGGGGGTACACCTTTAAGTCCCGCACCATTCAATATCTCTCACCCAGGGGAACAACATATACAAAAATGGCATGAATCAGACCAGGGGTTCAAAAGTTAGTAAAAGTATGTTTTTACACATAACACACAGACATTGCACATATCCCCCATACAATACACATATAGGACAATAGGTGAGTCACACCTCCCTGGCAACTTGGATACAATCAGACATTAATTAGATCATTCTTCTTTGTTCTTATCAGAGAATGAAAACACTTTGGAAAATGCAAGGATCCTTTACAACTTTCTTATCTCTTGAATCTCTGTAACAGGATTATCTATTAGCCTAGGTCTGCAAAAGTCTGGCTAATATTCTGAGCCAATATATTCTGTAGAACATCAACCAACATATATATAGTAGGATCATATTTTAACCATAATAATCATAAAACAGTTTAAAACAGTGATGGGTTCCGCTACACACCTCCCCCGTGACCATAAGCCGGCATACACGGTCTGATCCCAACGGATCGGCCTGGGGATGTCCGACAAAAGTATTTGTTGGTCAATTCTCTAGTTTGACAACGCATCAGCATTACTGCAATTCACATTTACTCACATTTCCCATATCCCCAGATAGCTGGGATCTGAGCGCACAAAACCACTGAATAGCGCTCAGATCCTCTTCACACAGTTCAATTGCCATGTAGCTAAAGTCTTTCCCATAGTCTTTCATTATATGAATGGGCTTCATGGCACAGTTATCTGGGGTATCATGGTTCATACAGGGCAAGTACAGAATGACCCCCCTGTATGTAAAGGGCCAGAATGAGGGACATACACTCTGGTATGGCCGAACACTGGTTCCAAAGGGCAATATGTACCAGGGCCATAGTCGCAGGGCAGGAGGCTGGCAAACAGTCCTCTCCAAGACAAAGTGGTGAAGGGCACTTCGTCACACATCTCTCCTTTGGGGGGAAGTCTAACCAGGTACCTGGATATTTTGCTGTGGTGATGGGGCAACACGCTGAGGGGACTTGAGGGGCAGAGGCCAGCGGCACTCTGCCCTGATGCCAGCTCTTCCGCTGGTATAACCTGCAGGACCTCCTGCTCTGTACAAGGGACAAAGGGAGGGCAGAGGCCGACTGCACTCTGCCCCACTGTCAGCTCTTCTGCTGGGGCACTTGGGACATATTCCGGCTCAGTAGCCAGGGAAAGGTGGGGGTCAGGGGGGGTTAACATTTCCTCTGTTAACCCTGGGGCCACATTAGGAGTTAGCTGGGGAGGGGAATTTGTACTTACCCCCTCCTCCGGTTGTCCCAGTGAGAGTAGTTGGGGATCTGGACAGGCTGTCCAGCATCCCGGTAGGTCAGGTACAGAGACCACGGTCCCATCTGCGCCGTCTGGGAGATTGGGGTCTCCCCTGGTTAGGGTAAACTGTCGTTGGGGAGGAAGGACGACACCTTCTGCCTCCTGGGGTTCACACTGCCGCTGGGGAGGAAGGACGACACCTTCTGCCCCTTGGGGTTCACACTGCCGCTGGGGAGGAAGGATGGCCCCTTTTGCTCCCTGGGGTACACACTGCCGCTGGGGGGGAAGGACGACACCTTCGGCCCCCTGGGGTACACACTGCCGCTGGGGAGGAAGGACGGCACCTTCTGCTCCCTGGGGTACACACTGTCGCTGGGGAGGAAGGACAACACCTTCAGCTCCCTGGGGTACACACTGCCGCTGGGGAGGAAGGACGACACCTTCAGCTCCCTGGGGAACACACTACCGCTGGGGAGGAAGGACGACACCTTCAGCTCCCTGTGGTTCACACTGCCACTGGGGGGGAAGGACGACACCTTCGGCCCCCTGGGGTACACACTGTCGCTGGGGAGGGGAATTAGTTGGAGTATTCCACGTGGAGCGGTTTCTGTTTCTGGGACAGTCTCTCTGCATGTGGCCCTGCTGGTTACACGTGTGGCATCTGATGTACCGTGGAGGGGTTTGGTAGTTCCCACCACCCGGACGCAGTGCTGGGGGGGGGTTAATGGTGGGAGGTGGGTTAGAATCTCCCAAGATGGACCGCTCCCGTGCCCGCTGCTTTTCCATTATGAATTTGTGGACATCTGTCATTCCAAGGTTTTTATGGGAAGCGTACCTGGGAAAAAGGCCAGTCTGCTTTGGAGTTCTCTTTCAAACTCAGTCTGTGGGGTAATAAGAGGTACTGTAACCATGAGTTCCTTTCTGTCTGCATCCCTGTAGTCCGCGGCCGCCTCCTCCTCCTCATGATGGAACGCTGTCTGAACACTAGCCGTTCCATCCTGCTGTAGCCAGGGCCGCTGTACGGATACTAGCGTTGCCCTCAATTTGTACTCCACAGAATGGTGTCTCCTGTAGCTGTCCTTCTGACCGTGGGAACAATTCCGCCACTTGCCACCAAATGTAACGGAGCTGGAACACGCAGTCCAATATCTCCGCTGGTATACGGTCAAATACCCAAGAGGCACTACAGTTTCACCATTTCCGACCTCCCATATTGGACGACACACAATTTGGGAGTCAAATGAATACTGACTTTATTTTGTTCTGCAGAAATATTTATACCCATCTCTTCCCACAGGCAATACACATGCCCATATTTGGCCACACAATACACATAAAGAGAACAATAGGTGAGTCACACCTCCCCGAGGCTCCCTGGCAACTTTGATTCAATCAGACATTGATTCAATTACACTTCTTTGTTCTTATCTGAGAATGAAAACAATGTATAGAATAGACTTCCTTTATCTTATGCGGAGTCTCTGTAACAGGATTATCTCCCATGCCAAGTAGCTGCAAATGTCTGGAAAATATTCTGCAGAGCATAAACCAACATACATGCAGTATAATAGTAGGATCATATTTTAACCATAATAATCATAAAACAAGGTAAAACAGTGATGGGTTACGTTACATATGGTTATTTAATTCTTGGTTAAAATATGATCCTACTATTATACTGTATGTATGTTGGTTTATGCTCTGCAGAATATTGGCCCAGACTAGTGCAGACCTTGGCATGGGAGATAATCCTGTTACAGAGCCTCCTCATAAGATATGGAAGTCTATTGTATAAAGTGTTTTCATTCTCAGACATAAGAACAAAGAAGGATGATCTAATCCATGTCTGATTGTATCAAAGTTGCCAGGTAGCCTCAGGGAGGTGTGATTAACCTATTGTCCCTATATGTGTATTGTGTGGCCAACAATGGGGGATATGTGAATTGTCTGTGTGTTATGTGCAAAAGATACTTTTACTAACTTTTGAACCCCTGGTCTGATTCAGGCTGGGTGTGCCAGCAAGAGAGTTCACTGCTTGACCCTCAAACACAGAGCTTATGGGGGGCGGTCCTAGCCAGCAAACAGGAAGGCTGCATAGTGTGTGGCCTCTGCACCACATTTAACAGAATTAGGGCACAAATTGCCTAATTTTACGTAAAAAAAAATTTAAAGGCTTCCTGGAGCTCTTTTACTCATACAGACTGTGGGGGTCTGCTTTATTTTGCCCACCAACGGGACTTTTAGCAGGCTGCACGACCTCCCACAGCAGGCCGGACCGTGCTGCGCCGGAGCGCAGTGAAGACCATCTGATCCTCCTCCCCTACCCCCGGGGGAGTCCCGACCGGGCGGTCAACCAAGCAAGTAGCCCACAGAGGAGCCCCCTGACCGACCCAGTACAGCAACCCGGCGGACGTGCTGGCGCGGACGCGCCGGAGGAAAAGGAGGCCAGAACAGAAGCGGCAGTAGGTGCAAGAGGCCAGAGCGGCTCTAAGAAGGTGAGGGGCAACCGGAGGCCGGAGGGGTGAGTGGCCTGGAAGTGGGGTGAGACAGGAGGACAGGAGGACCAGAGACTGAGGAGCAGGGGGAGACGGCCCGGGGGCCTCTGCACCCTGAGAGAGAGGCGCAGCCTCGTGAGGGCGGCCATCTTACCCGCCAGGCCTTGCTGCCTGACACACTATTAAGACCTCCCGAGGCCCTGGAGCAAGCATAGTGGTCATTCAAAGGGGTCACTGCAGACAGTAAGGCAGGGAGGACCACATCAAAAGGCAGGTAGCCTCCTTCTACCCCAAAAAAGCCAGCGAATCTGCGGCCGCCATTTTGTGGCGCGAAATTTAAATTTTAACAGAGAAGCAGGTACTGCTAAGGGAGGTTTGATGCAGCTCAGAATCTTCCCAATAAAGAGCCCTTACTAAACCTTATGACTGGCTATCTATTATAAAAGTGAGACTTCAAAAGACTCTGAGGAGTTGTGAACCCAGAGGACATTACATGCTGGCCAAGGGTCTCATTATAAAGGGTTAAAGGCCCCAACTGGACATATAATTAACACTAACAGGCTGATGAAGTTTGCCTACAGTTCATGTTTGCCTAAAAAATCTGGGTTGCCCTGCTATTTGGTGTTGAAAGACTCCATTACACTGCCATTAGTGTGCTAACACTGACACCCAGTGGACATTCTAAAAATAGCGCACCCAAATCACATGCTACATAAAACTGTAAGCATCAGGTTGGCTCCGGATTTAACTGCAAGATACAAGGTCCTGAAGGGTCATTTCAGCAATATCAGCAAGCTGATGACATCTGCTTGCAGCAAATGCGTGTTTGAAAAATTGAGGTGCCCTACTGCTTGGCTGTGCAAGGTTTCACTATACAGCTATTAGTGTGCGAACACTGACACTCAGTGGACATTTCAAGGATTGTGCTTACCAATCACAAATTATACCAAGCTGAAAGCATTTTCTGACCTAGAAAGGCCTGTCTCTAATCTTGACTCAGAATAAGGACCTTTGCTCAGGAAGCACTCTACAATATTTGCGCAAGGATTGGTGGCTGCCGAACCATTGAACAAGTGATTCACAAACTGTTCCAAAGCTTCCAGCTATGCTCCCGAGGGCCCTGGGCCAGGGTTTACCAACACCCCCTTGGAGCTGTCTGTCTGCCGCTCTTATGCAGGCGTAAGTCTGGCAGCTAGTATGCCATCCATGAGTATATAACTATATAATCACCGCTTCGACCCAATACCTTCAAACCCAGCTTTTTAGGTGGACCAGGACCTCAAAACCAGCGTTTCAACCCGCATAGAAAGATGGCAAGTCGCAGTACAAGTAAAGTACAAAAGAAACAGGCTGGGAAGGGGATACAGGAGTTCTACAAACCACCCGACACAAATCGCAACCCGAATCAGAGTCCCAATCCCGAACAGCCAGAGTCGCCGATCCACGAATCAGCGCAGAGCTCCCAACCAGCTCAAATGGAACTAACTGACGGGACCTTAATTAAAATCAAACAGATCCTGCAAGCTGAAATTAAACATGCAGTGGACGACCTAAGGTCAGACATCCAATCTATAAACCAGAGGCTGCAAGGCCTGGAGGAAAGCACTGACCAGATCGCTGAGACCCAAGCGCTAGATAAGCAGGATATCCTACAAAATGCTTCTAAGATCCAGATGTTGGAGGATAAAGTAGAGGACCTGGAGAACAGATCCCGCAGACATAATATTAGGCTGAGGGGCGTCCCCAATAAAATAACGGATATTCTACAATATTCTAGAGATGCTATAAGCATGATCCTTCCTTCGGTCGAGGAGTCAAACTGGGCAATAGAAAGAGCTCATAGAGCGCTGGGATCTTCTAGGGACCAAAACCTACCCAGAGATATCATTATTAGATTTGCCCAGCAAAAGGCTAGAGACTTGATCCTTGCGGAAACCAGACTAAGGAGGGAAATCCTAGGCCCAGACGGGCACCAAGATTCAAATCTATATGGACTTATCCCCTTCTACCCTTCAGAAAAGGAGGGAGATGAGACCCACATTGCGAGTGCTCTCCCACTACAAGATAGCATACAAATGGGGGTTCCCATTCGCACTTTTGTTCACTTATAAAGGAAAATCCTTCAAGGTGATATCGTTTGAGGAAAGCCAAAGCCTTCTGAACAGACTGAAACTCGTGCCTATGGAATCCGAGGAAGAACATTCCTTCCTTCAAGCGGAATTGAGGCAGGCCAAGAAGGGTCAAGGAATCCCACAGCCGCAAAGATCAAAGTCCATTTCCAACCCTTTGAGGGAGATCAAGCACCGCGAGCAGGATCTAGCGGGGGACCCCATATCATAACATTTTTCCAAGTCCAAACTTTGTTTCCATATTACTCTTTACGCTATATAGGAAACCTGAACTCCACCTCGGGAGCTGCAGAAGGAAAGGCGGATTTCTTGATCCTTTGCACACGCTTGGACATTGCTTACAAAAAGGACTATAATTCAATTGAGTATTGTATCTTTGTTTATGCATTAGTTTAATCGGGTCATACAGGGGGTGGAGGCCAAGTTTAGCCCGGGGGCTGTTAGATAGTGCTGGGTTTATTTTTTCACAACCAATCTCTTTAGCCAACTGGAGGTATTGGGTGGAACTGTAATACTGTTTTTCTATTATTTTTTGTCTCGCTTAACATTATGCATATTTACTAGAGTACTCAGGATGGCTACGTTAGGTGGCTAAGCTCTATCTTAAGTAGGGGTTTAGAACCCATGATACTGTTAGAGCTAGTTTTGGTAGTGATATTTGATAGTTTTCTCCCTGTTGGGTTAATTTGGGGGGGTAAGTCGCCTTCCCTTAACCCCAACGTAAAGTCTATGAATAGTAGTCTGGGGAGGATTTACTGTCATCCATGGTTTACTAATCGGGTACTGTTTTGTACTGATGTTGTTTTTTTGTTCATTGTATGTTCTCCCGCTGGTGCCTGGCGGACTAAGAAATGCCTGAAGTCATCCACGTCTGGAGCGAATCGTGGTGGGTGTGTCCCGGGCCGGCTGGCAGGGAAAGTAGAAGCTGAGGCAGAGAGATCTATGTGGGGTAACATTCCAGCGACTTTAACACACCTAGATAACGCACCGCCATGACTGATCACTCACACAACATAATAACACATAATGTAAAAGGCTTCAACTCCCCGTTTAAAAGACGTAAGACCTTTCTCTTTTATAAAAGGATCAAGCCATCTATAATTTTCCTACAGGAAACTCATTTTGCGAGAGACAAAGTTCCGAAATTTCTCCACAGAGATTACCCCAATTTCTATACTTGTTCACAGCTCTCCAAGAAAGCAGGTGTGGCCATTCTCCTTCACAAGAACCTCCCCTTCAAA
Source organism: Discoglossus pictus (assembly GCA_027410445.1). NCBI lineage: Eukaryota > Metazoa > Chordata > Amphibia > Anura > Alytidae > Discoglossus > Discoglossus pictus. The sequence continues at coordinate 71,801 of JAPZIH010000964.1, forward strand.
TTAGAAAAACAGGAAAAGGATAAGGAGGGTGATTTCCTCATACTTTCAGGTACGATTCTGGATGTTAGGGTCTCCTTGGTGAATTTATATGCCCCCACTGTTAACCCACACAACACCCTTATCAAATTACTGAACCTTCTAAAACAAGAGGACAGAGGGAAAATTATTATGGGTGGGGACCTGAACTTGGCGCTTCAACCTTTCCTTGACAGGTCAGGGACACCTTCATATACTAGAGATGCTAAAAAACTTAATATCATTTACTTCCTACTTAAGGAACTGGAATTAGTAGACGCCTGGAGGGGGTTGCATCCCTCTGAAAGGCAGTATACATTCTTTTCCCCCACCCACAATACTTACTCCAGGATCGACGCTTTGATGATGCACTCATCACTGTTCAATAACGCGTCAGATGCCCAAATTTTACCCTGCCCATTGTCGGACCATTCGTTAATTTCTTGTAAATTGAGTCTAAACCAAAAGAATTCCCACATCCATGCTTGGCGTCTAAACGACAAGCTGATTACGAGTCCAGAGGTACAGGCCCAAATAGAAGAGGAAATTAACACCTTTTTTGCTCTCAACGATATTCCAGAGACGGAAATAGGATGGTCATGGGTTGCTCACAAGGCCTACATTAGGGGGATAATTATAAAAATATCGGCAGCCCATAGGAAAAAATTACTCAGCAAGGAAAACAAACTCTTTAAGAAATTACAGTATCTTGAAAAGTTAAACCAGAATAAATTCACGAGGGAAACGCAGATTGTACTAGATCGAACCAGAGCAGAATTAGATGCCATATTGGCAGAAAGGACTGAAAAGGCTATCAGAAGAACGAGCCATAAATTTTACTGCCAAATTAATAAGCCCTCGCCCATGTTAGCCAGGAAATTAAACCTGAGACATAACTCTGCGCGTATTCACCAAGTTAGGGATGCTAGAGGGGTAATCACTATGAAACAAGATGAGATCAAAGAAACATTCAGAAATTATTATCAAGATGTTTACTCGTCCAAATTGACAGCTAACAGTTACAAAATACACGAATTTCTAAACGCCTATGACCTCCCTTCAGCCACTGAGGAGGATTTAAGTTTATTGAATGCTGAGATCTCAGCAGTTGAGATCAGTAAAACAATTAAGACCCTGAAGAAGGGTAAAGCCCCTGGTCCGGACGGCTTTACAAATAACTATTATGCCACTTTCGATAAGCAACTTGCCCCAAAGTTGGAAAAGCTTTTTAAAGATATAATGGAGGGGAAGGCCATACCTCCCGAGCTTAACCAAGCGAGTTTAATCTTCCTCCCTAAACCGGGCAGAGATCCTCTACTGGTTAAAAACTTCAGACCCATCTCTCTTTTGAATGGAGATGTAAAAATTCTTGGGAAAATATTGGCCACCAGATGAGCGAACCTCATACCTAGATTGATCCATAAGGACCAAGTGGGCTTTATTCCTTACAGACAGGCGGGGGATAATATAAGAAGACTCCTCAACATATTCCATTTAGCGAAACTAGATGATACCCCTTTATGTACTATAGGACTAGACCTGGAGAAAGCATTTGACTCCATTGAATGGCCATACCTGCATGCCACGCTGACAAAGTTTGGGTTGGTGGGTAACTTTGTGAATGTGATCAAGTCTTTCTATAATAATCCAACTGCCAGCATTAGAATCCCAGGGGATGACCATTCCTTTATCAATATTAGAAGAGGCACCAGACAGGGCTGCCCCTTATCCCCCCTTCTGTTCGCGCTGGCCATTGAACCTTTGGCTCAGGCTATTAGGAATAGCGCATTAATAACTGGATTAAATGTAGGCTTGCACCAGTTTAAGTGTTGCCTCTTTGCAGATGACATCCTGTGTACACTTACAAACCCACTTCAGTCAATACCAGCCCTGATGTCCCTGATAGAGTCCTTCGGGGTCATTTCGGGACTCAAAATTAACATGGACAAGACGGAAGCGATCTTGGCGCAGACTCCTCAGACTTTAAGGGACACTCTTAAAACTCGACACCCCTTTGCTTGGCCAGAAAAACATATAGATTATTTAGGCATCAAGATCACTCCAGAGATCACCGACCTATATCAGTCAAACTATATCCCATTATATAAGACCCTGAATCAGGACTTGTTGAAATGGAATAAATATAATCTCTCATGGTCGGGGAGGATTAATGCAATAAAAATGAATATTCTCCCCAGGATTCTGTACTTTTTCAGGACTCTGCCGATTAGTATAAACAGAAAAGACCTGAATAGTTTTCAAAACGCGATATTCAGATTTATTTGGCACTACAAACGCCCAAGAATAAAGAAATCCATTATGATGAGGAATAGATCCTCCGGAGGATTGGGTTGTCCCGACCTCCTCAAATATTTCAGAGCAGCCCAGATTTCTTTTTTACCCCAGGCACACTCGACAGAACATCAGCCACTTTGGGTTTTCGTAGAAAACTATCAAATTATGCCATTTAAATGGGATACTCTAATATGGGATCCATCTTCCCGGTTACCCCCTGATCTGGTCCGTAACAACCCGATGATAGCATTAACGCTGAACGAATGGGAAAAAGCCAACTCTAGTAAACAGTTAAGTCCCAATATCTCCTATACAACCACAACACTCCCTACCCCAAGTACTCTGGATGAGATGGGTTTGCTATCCAAAGACTGGTGGACCTCAAGAAAGCTTGATAGGTTTGAAGGCTGGGTTAGGGATGGCACAGTGTTAACTAATGAGAAATTTATAGAAACACATAATCTTCCGTCCAGTGAATACTTCAACTATAATAAAATCCGACATAATGTATCCACTAAACTTCGTAAATGGGGCCCGCCCAGATCAACTTGGTTCACACTAATCTGTAATAAAGCCCCACTTACTAGGGGAATATTGGGGGAATTGTACGCAATATTCAACTCAAGTGACTTGGCTAGCAAACCTAATCACATCAAGCATTGGGAACTGGATATGGGAGAGGAATGGGACATGAGCAAATGGTCTAAGGTACACTTAGAATTGACAAAGGGGTCTAGGTATTTTAGTCATTTGGAAACATCGACGAAAGTACTATTTAGATCCTACTACACACCAGATAGGCTACACAAAATGGACCCTAAAGTCTCTCCCGAGTGCTTTAGAGGCTGCACCACAGGGGGATCCTTCCGCCATATTTGGTGGGATTGCCCGATGGCCCAAGCAATGTGGACAAAAGTGGCCGATCTGGTCTCTAAGACATTGAACACGAAAATACTACCCAATATGGGACTATGTCTACTGGGGCTACCGGTACAAAATTTACGAGTACACCAGAATAAATGGCTTCAATTTGTTATGCTGGCAGCAAAGAGCTGTTTGGCCGGGAAATGGCGGAAAAAATCGCTGGATATCCACTCGGTTATTCACAAAATTAACTTTATTATGACTTATGAACATATGACGGCTACACTAAACGATGCAGTGGATATTTATAAAGAAATATGGGGTGACTGGAGCGGGACGGTACACTCATTCCAGATACATTGACAGTAGAGCTCTGTTCATGGGGGGGAGGCTGTCAGGTGCTGGAGCGGTCCGGGACAGTGCTCTCCATGGTTCCTCCTTAGAGGACGCTGCAGGCGTGGAAGGTCGATAAGGTAATAAGTATAAACTACATAATGAAGTTGTGAAAGGCACATGTTAATTTATGATAAGTTTTATTTTAGTTATGTTGATATAAATCGAACGACCAGAGCAGGTTTTCTAACGGATGTTAGACATATTTAGTGCACTGATTTGCGGATAAATTATCTAACCAACTCTAGGTTGTTTTCATAGAATGTTTCAATAATAGAAAAAGGAAAATGGAAGTGGTTGACACACGGTGACATGTATATTTTGTTAAAGGCAAATAGGAAAGTGTAATAAGATTACCATCGAGCATGGGGGACCTGCGTGTCACTCCTTGTTTACAAAAGTGCTTGTCCTATGTTTGTGTCAATAAATTTTTTTGGGGGAAAACACAGAGCTTATGTCTCATTCTTGGGGGGATTCATGGTATGCTGTTACTGACTGACTGCCAGGAGTGTAAGCATCTTGGGGTGCTTTTCCTGTTCAGCTGCTAGCGGCTATTCGTGAGGCTCCAGTTAAGCTACGGCGGTTGTGGAGTCTGTGGTGGTGGTGGTGTCCGGTGCGGTGCTTGTAGGCTGCGACGCAAACTAGGACGCATCCATCAACGGAGATACCCGGTCGGGGTGCCAGGAGATCCGTTACAAGTACTAAATGAGTTCCTGGGTACTTAATTGGTCCTGTCTTGTCCCTGTTATACAGTATGATACTGATGGTCCTGTCTTGTCTCTGTTATACAGTATGATACTGATGGTCCTGTCTTGTCTCTGTTATACAGTATGATACTGATGGTCCTGTCTTGTCCCTGTTATACAGTATGATACTGATGGTCCCGTCTTGTGTCTGTTATACAGTATGATACTGATGGCCCTGTCTTGTCTCTGTTATACAGTATGATACTGATGGTCCTGTCTTGTCCCTGTTATACAGTATGATACTGATGGTCCTGTCTTGTCCCTGTTATACAGTATGATACTGATGGTCCTGTCTTGTCTCTGTTATACAGTATGATACTGATGGTCCTGTCTTGTCTCTGTTATACAGTATGATACTGATGGTCCTGTCTTGTCTCTGTTATACAGTATGATACTGATGGTCCCGTCTTGTGTCTGTTATACAGTATGATACTGATGGTCCTGTCTTGTCTCTGTTATACAGTATGATACTGATGGTCCCGTCTTGTGTCTGTTATACAGTATGATACTGATGGTCCTGTCTTGTCTCTGTTATACAGTATGATACTGATGGTCCTGTCTTGTCTCTGTTATACAGTATGATACTGATGGTCCTGTCTTGTCTCTGTTATACAGTATGATACTGATGGTCCTGTCTTGTCTCTGTTATACAGTATGATACTGATGGTCCTGTCTTGTCCCTGTTATACAGTATGATACTGATGGTCCCGTCTTGTCTTTGTTATACAGTATGATACTGATGGTCCTGTCTTGTCTCTGTTATACAGTATGATACTGATGGTCCTGTCTTGTGTCTGTTATACAGTATGATACTGATGGTCCTGTCTTGTCTCTGTTATACAGTATGATACTGATGGTCCTGTCTTGTCTCTGTTATACAGTATGATACTGATGGTCCTGTCTTGTCTCTGTTATACAGTATGATACTGATGGTCCTGTCTTGTCTCTGTTATACAGTATGATACTGATGGTCCTGTCTTGTCTCTGTTATACAGTATGATACTGATGGTCCTGTCTTGTCTCTGTTATACAGTATGATACTGATGGTCCCTGTCTTGTGTCTGTTATACAGTATGATACTGATGGTCCTGTCTTGTCCCTGTTATACAGTATGATACTGATGGTCCTGTCTTGTCCTGTTATACAGTATGATACTGATGGTCCTGTCTTGTCTCTGTTATACAGTATGATACTGATGGTCCTGTCTTGTCCCTGTTATACAGTATGATACTGATGGTCCTGTCTTGTCTCTGTTATACAGTATGATACTGATGGTCCTGTCTTGTCTCTGTTATACAGTATGATACTGATGGTCCTGTCTTGTCCCTGTTATACAGTATGATACTGATGGTCCTGTCTTGTCCTGTTATACAGTATGATACTGATGGTCCTGTCTTGTCTCTGTTATACAGTATGATACTGATGGTCCTGTCTTGTCTCTGTTATACAGTATGATACTGATGGTCCTGTCTTGTCTCTGTTATACAGTATGATACTGATGGTCCTGTCTTGTCTCTGTTATACAGTATGATACTGATGGTCCTGTCTTGTCTCTGTTATACAGTATGATACTGATGGTCCTGTCTTGTCTCTGTTATACAGTATGATACTGATGGTCCTGTCTTGTCTCTGTTATACAGTATGATACTGATGGTCCTGTCTTGTCCCTGTTATACAGTATGATACTGATGGTCCTGTCTTGTGTCTGTTATACAGTATGATACTGATGGTCCTGTCTTGTCTCTGTTATACAGTATGATACTGATGGTCCTGTCTTGTCTCTGTTATACAGTATGATACTGATGGTCCTGTCTTGTCTCTGTTATACAGTATGATACTGATGGTCCTGTCTTGTCTCTGTTATACAGTATGATACTGATGGTCCCGTCTTGTGTCTGTTATACAGTATGATACTGATGGTCCCGTCTTGTCTCTGTTATACAGTATGATACTGATGGTCCTGTCTTGTCCCTGTTATACAGTATGATACTGATGGTCCTGTCTTGTCCCTGTTATACAGTATGATACTGATGGTCCTGTCTTGTGTCTGTTATACAGTATGATACTGATGGTCCTGTCTTGTCTCTGTTATACAGTATGATACTGATGGTCCTGTCTTGTCTCTGTTATACAGTATGATACTGATGGTCCTGTCTTGTCCCTGTTATACAGTATGATACTGATGGTCCTGTCTTGTCTCTGTTATACCAGTATGATACTGATGGTCCTGTCTTGTCTCTGTTATACAGTATGATACTGATGGTCCTGTCTTGGTGTCTGTTATACAGTATGATACTGATGGTCCTGTCTTGTCCCTGTTATACAGTATGATACTGATGGTCTGTCTTGTCCCTGTTATACAGTATGATACTGATGGTCCTGTCTTGTCTCTGTTATACAGTATGATACTGATGGTCCTGTCTTGTCTCTGTTATACAGTATGATACTGATGGTCCTGTCTTGTCCCTGTTATACAGTATGATACTGATGGCCCTGTCTTGTGTCTGTTATACAGTATGATACTGATGGTCCTGTCTTGTCTCTGTTATACAGTATGATACTGATGGTCCTGTCTTGTCTCTGTTATACAGTATGATACTGATGGTCCTGTCTTGTCTCTGTTATACAGTATGATACTGATGGTCCTGTCTTGTCTCTGTTATACAGTATGATACTGATGGTCCCGTCTTGTCACTGTTATACAGTATGATACTGATGGTCCTGTCTTGTCCTGTTATACAGTATGATACTGATGGTCCCTGTCTTGTCTCTGTTATACAGTATGATACTGATGGTCCTGTCTTGTCTCTGTTATACAGTATGATACTGATGGTCCCTGTCTTGTCTCTGTTATACAGTATGATACTGATGGTCCTGTCTTGTCTCTGTTATACAGTATGATACTGATGGTCCTGTCTTGTGTCCTGTTATACAGTATGATACTGATGGTCCTGTCTTGTCTCTGTTATACAGTATGATACTGATGGTCCTGTCTTGTCTCTGTTATACAGTATGATACTGATGGTCCTGTCTTGTCTCTGTTATACAGTATGATACTGATGGTCCTGTCTTGTCTCTGTTATACAGTATGATACTGATGGTCCTGTCTTGTCCCTGTTATACAGTATGATACTGATGGTCCTGTCTTGTCTCTGTTATACAGTATGATACTGATGGTCCTGTCTTGTCTCTGTTATACAGTATGATACTGATGGTCCTGTCTTGTCTCTGTTATACAGTATGATACTGATGGTCCTGTCTTGTCCTGTTATACAGTATGATACTGATGGTCCTGTCTTGTCTCTGTTATACAGTATGATACTGATGGTCCTGTCTTGTCTCTGTTATACAGTATGATACTGATGGTCCTGTCTTGTCTCTGTGATACAGTATGATACTGATGGTCCTGTCTTGTGTCTGTTTATACAGTATGATACTGATGGTCCTGTCTTGTCCCTGTTATACAGTATGATACTGATGGTCCTGTCTTGTGTCTGTTATACAGTATGATACTGATGGTCCTGTCTTGTCTCTGTATAACAGTATGATACTGATGGTCCTGTCTTGTCTCTGTTATACAGTATGATACTGATGGTCCTGTCTTGTCTCTGTTATACAGTATGATACTGATGGTCCTGTCTTGTCTCTGTTATACAGTATGATACTGATGGTCCTGTCTTGTGTCTGTTATACAGTATGATACTGATGATCCCGTCTTGTCCCTGTTATACAGTATGATACTGATGGTCCTGTCTTGGTCTCTGTTATACAGTATGATACTGATGGTCCTGTCTTGTCCCTAGTTATACAGTGTGATACTGATGGTCCTGTCTTTGTGTCTGTTATACAGTATGATACTGAATGGTCTGTCTTGTGTCTGTTATACAGTATGATACTATGGTCCTGTCTTGTCCCTATGTAGTACAGTATGATACTGATGGTCCTGTCCTTGTGTCTGTTATACAGTATGATACTGATGGTCCTGTCTTGGTCCCTGTTATACAGATGATACTGATGGTCCTGTCTTGTGTCTGTTATACAGTATTGATACTGATGGTCCTGTCTTGTCTCTGTTATACAGTATGATACTGATGGTCCTGTCTTGTCCCTGTTATACAGTATGATAACTGATGGTCCCGTCTTGTCTCTGTTATCAGTATGGATACTGATGGTCCTGTCTTGTGTCTGTTATACAGTATGATACTGATGGTCCTGTCTTGTCTCGGTTATACAGTATGATACTGATGATCCTGTCTTGTCTCTGTTAGACAGTATGATACTGATGGTCCTGTCTTGTCTCTTGTTATACAGTATGATACTGATGGTCCTGTCTTGTCTCTGTTATACAGTATGATACTGATGGTCCTGTCTTGTCTCTGTTATACAGTATGATACTGATGGTCCTGTCTTGTCGCTGTTATACAGTATGATACTGATGGTCCTGTCTTGTCTCTGTTATACAGTATGATACTGATGGTCCTGTCTTGTCTCTGTTATACAGTATGATACTGATGGCCTGTCTTGTCTCTGTTATACAGTATGATACTGATGGTCCTGTCTTGTGTCCTGTTATACAGTAGGATACTGATGGCCTGTCTGTCCTGTTATACAGTATGATACTGATGGTCCTGTCTTGTCTCTGTTATACAGTATGATACTGATGGTTCCTGTCTTGTCTCTGTTATACAGTATGATACTGATGGTCCTGTCTTGTCCCTGTTATACAGTATGATACTGATGGTCCTGTCTTGTCCTCTGTTATACAGTATGATACTGATGGTCCTGTCTTGTCTCTGTTATACAGTATGATACTGATGGTCCTGTCTTGTCTCTGTTATACAGTATGATACTGATGGTCCTGTCTTGTCCCTGTTATACAGTATGATACTGATGGCCCTGTCTTGTCTCTGTTATACAGTATGATACTGATGGTCCTGTCTTGTGTCTGTTATACAGTATGATACTGATGGTCCTGTCTTGTCCCTGTTATACAGTATGATACTGATGGTCCTGTCTTGTCTCTGTTATACAGTATGATACTGATGGTCCTGTCTTGTCTCTGTTATACAGTATGATACTGATGGTCCTGTCTTGTCTCTGTTATACAGTATGATACTGATGGTCCTGTCTTGTCCTGTTATACAGTATGATACTGATGGCCCTGTCTTGTGTCCTGTTATACAGTATGATACTGATGGTCCCTGTCTTGTGTCCTGTTATACAGTATGATACTGATGGTCCTGTCTTGTCCCTGTTATACAGTATGATACTGATGGTCCTGTCTTGTCTCTGTTATACAGTATGATACTGATGGTCCTGTCTTGTCTCTGTTATACAGTATGATACTGATGGTCCTGTCTTGTCTCTGTTATACAGTATGATACTGATGGTCCTGTCTTGTCCCTGTTATACAGTATGATACTGATGGTCCTGTCTTGTCTCTGTTATACAGTATGATACTGATGGTCCTGTCTTGTCTCTGTTATACAGTATGATACTGATGGTCCTGTCTTGTCTCTGTTATACAGTATGATACTGATGGTCCTGTCTTGTCTCTGTATACAGTATGATACTGATGGTCCTGTCTTGTCCCTGTTATACAGTATGATACTGATGGTCCTGTCTTGTGTCTGTTATACAGTATGATACTGATGGTCCTGTCTTGTCTCTGTTATACAGTATGATACTGATGGTCCTGTCTTGTCTCTGTTATACAGTATGATACTGATGGTCCTGTCTTGTGCTCTGTTATACAGTATGATACTGATGGTCCTGTCTTGTCTCTGTTATACAGTATGATACTGATGGTCCTGTCTTGTCTCTGTTATACAGTATGATACTGATGGGTCCTGTCTTGTCTCGTTATACAGTATGATACTGAATGGTCCTGTCCTTGTGCCTGTTATACAGTATGATACTGATGGTCCGTCTTGTGTCTGTTATACAGTGATGATACTGATGGTCTGTCTTGTCTCTGTTATACAGTATGATACTGATGGTCCTGTCTTGTCTCTGTTATACAGTATGATACTGATGGTCCTCGTCTTGTCTCTGTTATACAGTATGATACTGATGGTCCTGTCTTGTCTCTGTTATACAGTATGATACTGATGGCCTGTCTTTGTGTCTGTTATACAGTATGATACGTGATGGTCCTGTCTTGTCTCTGTTATACAGTATGACTGATGGTCCTGTCATTGTGTCTGTTATACAGTAGATACTGATGGTCCTGTCTTGTGTCTTTTATACAGTAGATACTGATGGTCTGTCTTGTGTCTGTTATACAGTATGATACTGATGGTCCTTCGTGTGTCTGTTATACAGTATGATACGATGGTCCTGTCTTGTCTCTGTTATACAGTATGATACTGATGGCTCCTGTCTTGTCTCTGTTATACAGTATATACTGATGGTCCATGTCTTGTCCCTGTTATACCAGTATGATACTGATGGTCCGTCTTGTGTCTGTTATACAGTTGATACTGATGGTCCTGTCTTGTCTCTGTTATACAGTATGATACTGATGGTCCTGTCTTGTCTCTGTTATACAGTATGATACTGATGTCCTGTCTTGTCTCTGTTATACAGTATGATACTGATGGTCCTGTCTTGTCCCTGTTATACAGTATGATACTGATGGACCTGTCTTGTCTCTGTTATACAGTATGATACTGATGGTCCTGTCTTGTCTCTGTTATACAGTATGATACTGATGGTCCTGTCTTGTCTCTGTTATACAGTATGATACTGATGGACCTGTCTTGTCTCTGTTATACAGTATGATACTGATGGTCCTGTCTTGTCTCTGTTATACAGTAGGATACTGATGGTCCTGTCTTGTCTCTGTTATACAGTATGATACTGATGGTCCTGTCTTGTCTCTGTTATACAGTATGATACTGATGGTCCTGTCTTGTGTCTGTTATACAGTATGATACTGATGGTCCTGTCTTGTGTCTGTTATACAGTATGATACTGATGGTCCTGTCTTGTGTCTGTTATACAGTATGATACTGATGGTCCTGTCTTGTCACTGTTATACAGTATGATACTGATGGTCCTGTCTTGTCTCTGTTATACAGTATGATACTGATGGTCCTGTCTTGTCCCTGTTATACAGTATGATACTGATGGTCCTGTCTTGTCTCTGTTATACAGTATGATACTGATGGACCTGTCTTGTCCCTGTTATACAGTATGATACTGATGGTCCTGTCTTGTCCTGTTATACAGTATGATACTGATGGTCCTGTCTTGTCTCTGTTATACAGTATGATACTGATGGTCCTGTCTTGTCTCTGTTATACAGTATGATACTGATGGTCCTGTCTTGTCCCTGTTATACAGTATGATACTGATGATCCTGTCTTGTCCTGTTATACAGTATGATACTGATGGTCCTGTCTTGTCTCTGTTATACAGTATGATACTGATGGTCCTGTCTTGTCTCTGTTATACAGTATGATACTGATGGTCCTGTCTTGTCTCTGTTATACAGTATGATACTGATGGTCCTGTCTTGTGTCTGTTATACAGTATGATACTGATGGTCCTGTCTTGTCCCTGTTATACAGTATGATACTGATGGTCCTGTCTTGTCCCTGTTATACAGTATGATACTGATGGTCCTGTCTTGTGTCTGTTATACAGTATGATACTGATGGTCCTGTCTTGTCTCTGTTATACAGTATGATACTGATGGTCCTGTCTTGTCTCTGTTATACAGTATGATACTGATGGTCCTGTCTTGTCCTGTTATACAGTATGATACTGGATGGTCCTGTCTTGTGTCTGTTATACAGTATGATACTGATGGCCCTGTCTTGTCTCTGTTATACAGTATGATACTGATGGTCCTGTCTTGTCCCTGTTATACAGTATGATACTGATGGTCCTGTCTTGTGTCTGTTATACAGTATGATACTGATGGCCCTGTCTTGTCTCTGTTATACAGTATGATACTGATGGTCCTGTCTTGTCCCTGTTATACAGTATGATACTGATGGTCCCGTCTTGTGTCTGTTATACAGTATGATACTGATGGTCCTGTCTTGTGTCTGTTATACAGTATGATACTGATGGTCCTGTCTTGTCTCTGTTATACAGTATGATACTGATGGTCCTGTCTTGTCCCTGTTATACAGTATGATACTGATGGTCCTGTCTTGTCCCTGTTATACAGTATGATACTGATGGTCCTGTCTTGTCTCTGTTATACAGTATGATACTGATGGTCCTGTCTTGTCTCTGTTATACAGTATGATACTGATGGTCCTGTCTTGTCTCTGTTATACAGTATGATACTGATGGTCCTGTCTTGTCTCTGTTATACAGTATGATACTGATGGTCCGTGTCTTGTGCTCTGTTAGTACAGTATGATACTGGATGGTCCTGTCTTGTCTCTGTTATAGGCGAGTATGATACTGATGGTCCTGTCTTGTCTCTGTTATACAGTAAGATACTGAGGTCCTGTCTTGTCTCTGGTTATGACAGTATGATACTGATGGTCCTGTCTTGTCTGTTATACAGTATGTATACTGAGGGTCCTGTCTTGTGTCCTGTTATACAGTATGATGACTGATGGTCCTGTCTTGTCTCTGTATACAGTATGATACTGATGGGCCCTGTCTTGTCTCTGGTATACAGTATGATACTGAGTGGTCCTGTCTTGTCTCTGTTATACAGTATGATACTGATGGTCCGTCTTGTCCCTGTTATACAGTATGATACTGATGGTCCTGTCTTGTCCCTGTTATACAGTTATGATACTGGGATGGTCCTGTCTTGGTCCTCTGTTATACAGTATGATACTGATGGTCCCGTCTTGGTCTCGTGTTTATACAGTATGATACTGATGGTCCTGTCTTGTCCCTGTTATACAGTATGATACTGATGGTCCTGTCTTGTCTCTGTTATACAGTATGATACTGATGGTCCTGTCTTGTCTCTGTTATACAGTATGATACTGATGGTCCTGTCTTGTCCCTGTTATACAGTATGATACTGATGGTCCTGTCTTGTCCCTGTTATACAGTATGATACTGATGGACCTGTCTTGTCTCTGTTATACAGTATGATACTGATGGTCCTGTCTTGTCTCTGTTATACAGTATGATACTGATGGTCCTGTCTTGTCTCTGTTATACAGTATGATACTGATGGACCTGTCTTGTCTCTGTTATACAGTATGATACTGATGGTCCTGTCTTGTCTCTGTTATACAGTATGATACTGATGGTCCTGTCTTGTCCCTGTTATACAGTATGATACTGATGGTCCTGTCTTGTCTCTGTTATACAGTATGATACTGATGGTCCTGTCTTGTCTCTGTTATACAGTATGATACTGATGGTCCTGTCTTGTTCTGTTATACAGTATGATACTGATGGTCCTGTCTTGTCCCTGTTATACAGTATGATACTGATGGTCCTGTCTTGTCCCTGTTATACAGTATGATACTGATGGTCCTGTCTTGTCCCTGTTATACAGTATGATACTGATGGTCCTGTCTTGTCTCTGTTATACAGTATGATACTGATGGTCCTGTCTTGTCTCTGTTATACAGTATGATACTGATGGTCCTGTCTTGTCTCTGTTATACAGTATGATACTGATGGTCCTGTCTTGTCTCTGTTATACAGTATGATACTGATGGTCCTGTCTTGTCTCTGTTATACAGTATGAAACTGATGGTCCAGTCTTGTCTCTGTATACAGTATGATACTGATGGTCCTGTCTTGTGTCTGTTATACAGTATGATACTGATGGTCCTGTCTTGTCTCTGTTATACAGTATGATACTGATGGTCCTGTCTGTGTCTGTTATACAGTATGATACTGATGGTCCTGTCTTGTGTCTGTTATACAGTATGATACTGATGGTCCTGTCTTGTCTCTGTTATACAGTATGATACTGATGGTCCTGTCTTGTCCCTGTTATACAGTATGATACTGATGGTCCTGTCTTGTCCCTGTTATACAGTATGATACTGATGGTCCTGTCTTGTCTCTGTTATACAGTATGATACTGATGGTCCTGTCTTGTCCCTGTTATACAGTATGATACTGATGATCCTGTCTTGTCCCTGTTATACAGTATGATACTGATGGTCCTGTCTTGTCTCTGTTATACAGTATGATACTGATGGTCCTGTCTTGTCTCTGTTATACAGTATGATACTGATGGTCCTGTCTTGTCTCTGTTATACAGTATGATACTGATGGTTCTGTCTTGTGTCTGTTATACAGTATGATACTGATGGTCCTGTCTTGTCTCTGTTATACAGTATGATACTGATGGTCCTGTCTTGTCCCTGTTATACAGTATGATACTGATGGTCCTGTCTTGTCCCTGTTATACAGTATGGATACTGTGATGTCCTGTCTTGTCTCTGTTATACAGTATGATGACTGATTGGTCCCTGTCTTGTCTCTGTTATAGCAGTATGATACTGATTGGTCCGTTCTTGTCTCTGTTATACAGTATGATACTGATGGTCCTGTCTTGTCTCTGTATACAGTATGATACTGATGGTCCTGTTCTTGTCTCTGTTATACAGTATGATACTGATGTCCTGTCTTGTCTTGTTATACAGTATGATACTGCAGGGTCCTGTCTTGTCTCTGTTATACAGTATGATACATGATGGTCCCTGTCTTGTCCCTGTTATACAGTATGATACTGATGGTCCTGTCTTGTCCATGTTATACAGTATGATAACTGATGGTCCTGTCTTGTCCTGTTATACAGTATGATACTGATGGTCCTGTCTTGTCCCTTGTTATACAGGTATGATACTGATGGTCCCTGTCTTGTCCCTGTTATACAGTATGATACTGATGGTCCTGTCTTGTCTACTGTTATACAGTATGATACGTGATGGTCCTGTCTTGTCTGTTCTGTTATACAGTATGATACTGATGGTCCTGTCTTGTCTCTGTTATACAGTATGATACTGATGGTCCTGTCTTGTCTCTGTTATACAGTATGATACTGATGGTCCTGTCTTGTCTCCTGTTATACAGTATGATACTGATGGTCCTGTCTTGTCCCTGTTATACAGTATGATACTGATGGTCCTGTCTTGTCTCTGTTATACAGTATGATAACTGATGGTCCCTGTCTTGTCTCTGTTATACAGATGATACTGATGGTCCTGTCTTGTCCTCTGTTATACAGTATGATACTGATGGTCCCTGTCTTGTCTCTGTTATACAGTATAGATACTGATGGTCCTGTCTTGTCCCTGTTATACAGTATGATACTGATGGTCCCTGTCCTTTGTCTCTGTATACAGTATGATACTGATGGTCCTGTCTTGTACCTCTGTTATACAGTATGATACTGATGGTCCTGTCTTGTCTCTGTTATACAGTATGATACTGTTGGTCCTGTCTTGTCCCTGTTATACAGTATGATACTGATGGTCCTGTCTTGTCTCTGTTATACAGTATGATACTGATGGTCCTGTCTTGTCTCTGTTATACAGTATGATACTGATGGTCCTGTCTTGTCTCTGTTATACAGTATGATACTGATGGTCCTGTCTTGTCTCTGTTATACAGTATGATACTGATGGTCCTGTCTTGTCTCTGTTATACAGTAGGGATACTGATGGTCCTGTCTTGTCCCTGTTATACAGTATGATACTGATGGGTCCTGTCTTGTCTCTGTTAATACAGTATGATACTGATGGTCCTGTCTTGTCTCTGTTATACAGTATGATACTGAGTGGGTCCTGTCTTGTCTCTGTTATACAGTATGATACTGATGTCCCTGTCTTGTTCTCTGTTATACAGTATGATACTGATGGTCCCTGTCTTGTCTCTGTTATACAGTATGATACTGATGGTCCTGTCTTGTCTCTGTTATACAGTATGATACTGATGGTCCTGTCTTGTCTCTGTTATACAGTATGATACTGATGGTCCTGTCTTGTGTCTGTTATACAGTATGATACTGATGGTCCTGTCTTGTCTCTGTTATACAGTATGATACTGATGGTCCTGTCTTGTCCCTGTTATACAGTATGATACTGATGGTCCTGTCTTGTCCCTGTTTATACAGTATGATACTGATGGTCCTGTCTTGTGTCTGTTATACAGTATGATACTGATGGTCCTGTCTTGTCCCTGTTTATACAGTATGAATACTGATGGTCCTGTCTTGTCCCTGTTATACAGTATGATACTGATGGTCCTGTCTTGTGTCTGTTATACAGTATGATACTGATGGTCCTGTCTTGTCCCTGTTATACAGTATGATACTGATGGTCCTGTCTTGTCCCTGTTATACAGTTGATACTGATGGTCCTGTCTTGTCCCGTTATACAGTATGATACTGATGGTCCTGTCTTGTCTCTGTTATACAGTATGATACTGATGGTCCTGTCTTGTCCCTGTTATACAGTATGATACTGATGGTCCTGTCTGTCTCTGTTATACAGTATGATACTGATGGTCCTGTCTTGTCTCTGTTATACAGTATGATACTGATGGTCCTGTCTTGTCTCTGTTATACAGTATGATACTGATGTCCTGTCTTGTCTCTGTTATACAGTATGATACTGATGGTCCTGTCTTGTCCCTGTTATACAGTATGATACTGATGGTCCTGTCTTGTCTCTGTTATACAGTATGATACTGATGGTCCTGTCTTGTCCCTGTTATACAGTATGATACTGATGGTCCTGTCTTGTCTCTGTTATACAGTATGATACTGATGGTCCTGTCTTGTCTCTGTTATACAGTATGATACTGATGGTCCTCTCTTGTCCCTGTTATACAGTATGATACTGATGGTCCTGTCTTGTCTCTGTTATACAGTATGATACTGATGGCCCTGTCTTGTCCCTGTTATACAGTATGATACTGATGGTCCTGTCTTGTCTCTGTTATACAGTATGATACTGATGGTCCTGTCTTGTCTCTGTTATACAGTATGATACTGATGGTCCTGTCTTGTCCCTGTTATACAGTATGATACTGATGGTCCAGTCTTGTCCCTGTTATACAGTATGATACTGATGTCCTGTCTTGTCCCTGTTATACAGTATGATACTGATGGTCCTGTCTTGTCTCTGTTATACAGTATGATACTGATGGTCCTGTCTTGTCTCTGTTATAACAGTATGATACTGATGGTCCTGTCTTGTCTCTGTTATACAGTATGATACTGATGGTCCCGTCTTGTCCCTGTTATACAGTATGATACTGATGGTCCTGTCTTGTCCCTGTTATACAGTATGATACTGATGGTCCTGTCTTGTGTCTGTTATACAGTATGATACTGATGGTCCTGTCTGTGTCTGTTATACAGTATGATACTGATGGTCCTGTCTTGTCTCTGTTATACAGTATGATACTGATGGTCCTGTCTTCTCTCTGTTATACAGTATGATACTGATGGTCCTGTCTTGTCTCTGTTATACAGTATGATACTGATGGTCCTGTCTTGTCCCTGTATACAGTATGATACTGATGGTCCTGTCTTGTCTCTGTTATAAGTATATACTGATGATCACCGTCTTGTCCCTGTTATACAGTATGATACTGATGGTCCTGTCTTGTCCCTGTTATACAGTATGATACTGATGGTCTTGTCTTGTCTCTGTTATACAGTATGATACTGATGGTCCTGTCTTGTCTCTGTTATACAGTATGATACTGATGGTCCTGTCTTGCTCTGTTATACAGTATGATACTGATGGTCCTGTCTTGTCTTGTTATACAGTATGATACTGATGGTCCTGTCTTGTCTCTGTTATACAGTATGATACTGATGGTCCTGTCTTGTCTCTGTTATACAGTATGATTACTGATGGTCCTGTCTTGTGTCTGTTATACAGTATGATACTGATGGTCCTGTCTTGTCTCTGTTATACAGTATGATACTGATGGTCCTGTCTTGTCCCTGTTATACAGTATGATACTGATGGTCCTGTCTTGTCCTGTTATACAGTATGATACTGATGGTCCTGTCTTGTCCCTGTTATACAGTATGATACTGATGGTCCTGTCTTGTCTCTGTTATACAGTATGATACTGATGGTCCTGTCTTGTCCCTGTTATACAGTATGATACTGATGGTCCTGTCTTGTCCTGTTATACAGTATGATACTGATGATGGCCTGTCTGTCTCTGTTATACAGTATGATACTGATGGTCCTGTCTTGTCTCTGTTAACAGTATGATACTGATGGTCCTGTCTTGTCTCTGTTATACAGTATGATACTGATGGTCCTGTCTTGTCCCTGTTATACAGTATGATACTGATGGTCCTGTCTTGTCTCTGTTATACAGTATGAACTGATGGTCCTGTCTTGTCCCTGTTATACAGTATGATACTGATGGACCTGTCTTGTCTCTGTTATACAGTATGATACAGATGGTCCCTGTCTTGTCTCTGTTATACAGTAGATACTGATGGTCCTGTCTTGTCCATGTTATACAGTATGATACTGATGGTCTGTCTTGTCCCTGTTATACAGTATGATACTGATGGTCCTGTCTTGTCCC
>JAPZIH010000965.1:0-90470 GCA_027410445.1 Discoglossus pictus
CACCTTTCTCTAGCTGCAAAATATGTGGTGGCATTCCAGAAGGAGTTAATGAGTTTATGAATGCAGTTGAAAAATTTGCCTGACTTTCTTTGTTATCAGCAAGTACAGAATCAGCACTGTGATAATTTCTTTGGGGTGCATTCATTTTTTAAAATATTTCATTACTGAGGATTAATGCATCCTTATTTTTACATGTTAGTATGACTTGGTTGGCAAGTTCAGAATTGTCCTGGTTATTTATTGTACTTTCAAATGTAGCCGATATAAGATCTTGGTGACAAATCATATAAGGTGGGAAGTGCACAGTGTCGTCGGTAAATTTTGTATTTTTTCAGTTTTTCCTTCTCTAATTTTAATAAGCCAATCATTGAAATCATTTTGGCCTTCTGATCTCATATTTTGTTGTAGTTGAAGATGGGTAAAATGTTTCCATAGTGTACTTGACTTTATACAGGTTTCGATAATCTCAGTTCGATTTCCATGTACAACAGGTAATGTTTGTCTAAAATCGCCACCTAACAACATTACCTTTCCACCAAATGGAAAAGTATTATCCATGACTTCACGAAGCAAACGGTCAATACATTGGAGGGCATAGCATGACATCATTGTAGCCTCATCTATTATAATTAATTTACTTTATTTTTTATTTTTTTTGCTTTTAATGATGTCATGCGATTATCTGACACTAATGGTTCTAAAATAGGCACTGGCAGTTTAAACCCACTATGCACAGTTCTTCCACCTTCTAACAAAAGTGCAGCAATTTCAGGGGTGGAAAATGTGAGTGCTATTTGACCTTGTGCTCGTACAAAACTCATTAATAAATTATATAGATACAATATGTTTTTCCTGATCCGCCAGGTCCATCAAGATAGAAATAACGCTCTTTGACCATGTCATCATCTAGTGCATTTTTTATGGCATGAAATGCTTGCAATTGTAATGTATTTAAAGTTGCAAGTCTTTCTTCTGTCCTTTGTACTTGTAGTTGAATGTCATAGTCTTCAAAGTTTATGTCATCTATAAGACCCGGATCAGGCAGATTAAAACTTGCACAACTTAATCCAGGAGTTAAAAATACTTCTTGGATTTCCATGCTTTTAAGTGCGCATTGGGTTCATTGTATTGTTGCATAAAGTCTTCAGCCATATTACTTTTAAATGTGTCCCACAAATCTAATGCATTTGTAACATTTGAGAAGATACAAATGAATGCAAATTGTTCCCTCATCTGGAGTGGCATTTGACATAGTGCTGCTTCTTCTAGACATCTTTTCCATTCTGTATCATCAGCTAGTAAGTTTCTATGTCTGGCAGCTTAAAGAAAGGATTCATATACTATGTCATTAACAGTTCTTAAGTGTTCAAAACTTTGTGCACCAGGAACATTTAAAAGTAGTAGTCATAAGCAGAAACATTCAAGGTCTCTAGGACTGACTGTGTAAATTCTTGGTATTATTTTATTTCCTCTGGTTTTTCTTGGTCTCCATAATCCATTCACAAAAACATAGTGATATGGAATTTCAGTATATAAGAATTGTGTTACCTGTGAATCCGTAGAATTTAATTGAAATCATGCAGTTAGTGTATTGCATTAGTTTCATTTCCAGCTTGGAAATACACTAAATGTCTTTGTGGCAAATGTACTGCTAATCTATATACTGCATGTGATCTATCGTGCATTTCAAATTTTAAAAGCCGCCACATAGCTTCTGGCGCACTGACATAGCGAGCATCTACATGAGATCAAGTTCATCATGTACTAACTAAGTGCTTTCGGTATTGTCTGCACTATTGATGACTACAGTAGCTGCATCATAGCCTTTGGAAATATATTTGTAGACATATTTAATGGATTTGATGGAAGTGCAGGCTTCTACATCAATGTGTGCATTATACTTCATGAATAAATGTGGATTGTATGTACAACATATCTATTGTCCACATTTTTGCCACTAATAATGGCAGTTTGTCCCTCTCTTCTTCTATATAATGGATAGCCATCACAATTGGCATAAGTTTTGTCTCCATAATCTTTTGGAAATTCTTTAGTACATTTCTTATTTTCCATACACGGTGATTGTGGATTAATATCTCCACACGGTCCGATGAGTTACAATCTCATATAGTCTACTATGTAGTTCTGGATCTGGTAGTTCAGCAATAATGAGTGAATCAACTTTGTCACCAGTATCAAACTTATCTTTTTCTTGAAAGATTATAAGATGTGCATGTGGAAGTCCTCTTTTTTTAAATTCAATTGTATAGACATAAGCAAGACATTTGCCAAATAATTGAGTTATGGTTATGTCACGTATTAATTAATTTAATTTAATTTTGAAAACTCTGGCTACTAAATCTGGTCTATCAGAAGCAGTTTGTGCAAGAAGTAAATTTTGTGTAATTTCTAGCCATTGGGGATTACATGTAAATGTAATAAATAAATCTGGTTTCCCAAATTTGGTGACAATAGCCATGGCATCATTGTATCTTTCTCGCATATTGCGAGGAGATCCCTGGAAAGAAGATGGTAAAATGATGGCTTTACCAGCTGTCATGTCTCTGCTTGTAGCAACCTCAGCAACATAATCAATTAATCCACAATACTGTTCTACATGTAGTTTATCTTGTTGATATTTGATAAAGTTTAAATTATTGGCCTCAACTTGCAAATAGGAATCAATAATCCATTGTTGTGTTAGTTTTCCACCACATAAAATTAGATTAAATGTATTTCGAATGGCAATTTGAGCTACTTTAAATTCAAGCATGGAAATATTATTTCGCAATCGGACTTTAGCATTTGGGTAACTGGGAAGGGTTAATTATGGTTGCCAGTCTGCTTCTCTGTGTGGGAAAAAAATGGGATATGTCATTGGATCTAAATTAGTACCTAAGATACTGATATTAATGAATGGTTGCTCCTCATTTCTGGGATATATTCTAATGTCTCTCTGAAATGGTGGTTCTCCTTCATCATTTTGAAACACCATTGCAACCTCATTTGATGTTGGCAAATTATAACAGCATTTATCAGTATGTCTATCTCTTTTAAGTACCATATTGACCTTTGGGATTGGTAATTGATGTATTTCTGCATGAAGTTGTTGTTCTACTTCTGCCATTTTTTTAGAAGCTTGAGTGTAGGGGTTATTGGCCATAATTTTATCTAGCTCTATAAAAACACTGGGTAAGCATTTGTTTATTTTCTTGCAGCTGCATACATTGTATATAGGACATGTAGTTGAGCAAATTTTCTTTGCTCTCGTTCCTCTGGATGTAAATGGGAAGTACGATGGTAAATTTGGCCTTGGACTTTAAAGCAGTAAGGACCATGTCCTGGTACATTAGCAGCTAATGTTGCCCCCATAGATGCAAAGGATATTGCACTATTGTAGGATTTTATGTTTGTCTTGAAATTTTTGTAGTTTGTAAAAGTAGGTTCAGTTATAATGTTTTGTAAATATATTGGGAATTGTTTTCTTTCTGGAAATTTGACCTTGCTTTTTTGACAGCAACTAATGAACTGTCCATCTCTGGGTCTTTCCTGTTTAAAATGATAAGCCTCACAAAACTGACAGAGAATATTCATGTCACCACAATTATGAACCTCTACTGCTAAAGACTTAAGTAAAGGACAATTTGTAGAGCATATATCAGTTTCAGTTTGTAATTCATCATTTGAAATGTTATGTGATGTTTCAGGAACAGGTTCTAAATGCTTTTGTTTTTTAGTTGCTTTTTTGGGTGCAGCTTTTATTTTTTCAGGTAAAACTCTTTTGCTTGCAAGTCTTTTCCGTTCTTTTTCTCTTAGAATTTCCTTCTGCTCCGGCGTCTGCTGGTTTGCCCATCTTTGTTGTCGTTCTCTAGCTTGACGTCTTATCTTTTCCTGTTTGGTCTCGTTATCAGCCATCTTAATCTGGAAATGAAAAGAATGTATCATTAGTTTATTTTGTGAGGTTAAGTTGGTTTCTAAAATGTTTTTGTTGCAACACTGTTGTTATTGTAAATTAACTTTGTTTGTATGTGATTATAGGTCATTGTAGCTGAACTTGCTTTCTATTGTTAAATGAGTCTGTTTTATTTTTTTGCTGTTACTTTTTATGTTTTAGGTTCTAATTTTTGGCTTAGAGGCATAGCAGACCCAAGGTAATTACATTATAGGTTATTGTAGATGTAGTCGCTTTATAGTGTTAAATGAGTATGTTGTTTATTTTCCAATTTTTTTGGTTGTTCTGTGGTTTTTATCTTGTAGGTTTGTAGGGTTGGCTTAGAAGCATAGTAGAGGCTAAAAAATTGTAGTAATATATTGCTCTTTGAAATTTGTACTGCAGGTGATTGTTGTAATAGTACCCTTCTATTTTACTTAAAGGCATATATGGTGTGGGTCTGAAAAGAAGGTTTGTATTATTCTTTGTTAGGGGTTAGTAGTATTTGTTGTAGTATTGTATTATGTGTCTCTTTAGGTTTTGTGCTTAATATTGTACGTTAGGGCTTTGAACTGAGAATGTTTTTTTTTTTTAATGTGATTTCACGATTTCTTGTACTATCCTGTTTTATCTAGGTTACGTTTTGTTTGATAGATTGAAGTTACAGTTTACTGTTAAAGGTTGTTCTACGTAAAAGCTAATTAGTAGGTAAATTAGATATCAGTAATATTTTGTGAAAGCTGGTGATTTGTGGGGCTTATTGTTGTTGGTGTGTTGTTGTTTTATTTAGTTTTTTCTCTTCACATGGCTGCACAGCAAACATGTTCATTTTGTTTTCTCTTTTTTTACTTGTTATACTGTACCTTGTTGGAAGTGTGATGAATATCCCTGAATCCGCTGTTCGTGCGAGAGTCTTGAAGCAGTGTCTGTTGTAAAAGAAAAAGATAAATGTTATTTGATTATAATGTATTTTTCATGAATAGCATAGTTTATTTTTTTGCAAAGCAATGTGTTCTGATATTAGCTTTGTTTCTTGTGTGTAAAATGTTATTGATTTGACAGTGTGTGAGAAAGCGTACAGCGCTGGCTGTAATTGATTAGTATTGTGTTTTGTGTAGCCCACAGTCGTAATTGTATTATTCTTTTACTGTAGTAGTTGTTTGGTCATGAAACAGGATTATTTATTTTTATACTGTATCTGTTATCCTGATTTCTTATGCTATGCTGTTTTTTGTGCACCACTTCAAAATTGTTTGATTTTAGTTCTGGGTTACAGTTATATTTTTTTGTAGAGTAATCATTAATGTTATTTCCATTTTGTATATGTTAGCAATGTTTGTTGGACTATCCTGTTTTGTGTCCACCACTTTTTGGATGCTGTATTTGTCTTGTAGCTGAGGGTTAAAGGTTGTTGTACAGTAAAGCTGACTGTGAATTGTATTTTCTGTATGTTAGAACTATTTGCAGGAGTATCCTGTTTAGCGTCCGCCACTTTTGGTATGCTTAATTTGGCTTCTTTGTGAGGGTTAGATGTTGTTCAACAGTAAACAGGAATGTTAACTCACTTTTGTATATGTTGTGGCGATTTTTTGTACTATCCTGTTTTGTGTGCACCACATTTTGGATGCTCCATTTCCCACTTTTGGTATGCTTAATTTGGCTTCTTTGTGAGGGTTAGAGGTTGTTGGACAGTAAACAGGAATGTTAATTTACTTTTCTATATGTTGTGGGTCTTTTTTGTACTATCCTGTTTAGTGTCCATTACTTTTGGGATGCTCCATTTGGCTTCTGGGTGATGATTAGAGGTTGTTGTAGAGTAAACCGGAGAAATACTTGTCTTTTCTGTATGTTGCTATTTTTGGTATGTTATACTGTTTTGTGTCCGCCACTTTTCTTTTCTGTGCAAGTGTGTTTATTTTTGAATTGTATCTGTGTTTGAAAAGTTTCCTGAAGTGTGGTGTTTTTGTGTTGCTGTAATTTGTATTGAGGCTTGTATTTTTTAGTTTGACTTCTGATATTGGCGGGCACTAAACATGGGATTTGTGTTTCTTTTTGTACTTAAGTCCAATTTTAATCCGCCAGTCTTCTTGTAGTGTCTGTTTGAAAGAGAAAGGGAAATGGTTAATTGTATATTCCTTGTTTTGGTTTTAGAAAAGCATGGTCTTTTTTCTGCATGTAATGTATTTTTGTATCTTACCTGTTGACGCTGTTGATGCAGAGTCTGTTTGAATAGTGAAAAAAACAGGAAAGATTGAGCCGCAGGTTTAATATGTATTGGTGTTATTTTTGTTTTTTGCTATGAGTTGCTGTGAATTAATGTCAGTTGAATATAGTTTTTATAGTTATTTCATTACTTGGAGTTAAGATTAGCTTGTTGTAGGGCCTATACACATATGTGTCCATTTCACGTCACTATACATGAATGACATCTTGAAATGTTTAATTTTTTTGCTATTTTTTTGGGGGGTCTTTCTTAATAAATTAAATATATTATAGCTTACCTCTCAGTTGGAATTTGCAGATTGTGAAGTTGTAAATTAGGAAGTTATTCTCTTCTGAAGTAACGGCAGCAGTGAACTATCCAGTCACACTGTTCATCACCTGAGGAGAAATGTAGAATTTTCTGGAAAGTAGCAGTATTTATAAACTTTGAGGTGCTTGAAACTGTTAGAACGCAATACGCATGCGCTATTTGCGTTCCAGCGTTAAATTTGCATTCCATCTGCCATTTTCCAGCTAATAGTGGTCTTTTTCATGTAAAATGGTGGGTAATAGCAGTGTGGTACGTGCCGCATAGTGTGCGTTACGTGCCTCGTGAACTGGACTGGAGCGTTCTTTCCGTTTTGCGAGTAAGTAGTAGTTTTGCGTCCTTAGCCTCGTTTTCATTTGTTCGGCGGCCATTCTTTCTCTCGCTTAGGTGATTTTCGGGTGTCTAAACTCTTTAATTTGGACTTAAATCGAGGTATAACTTCACGTGCAGAGGTCCTGGGTGCACTCTCTTCCTGTGGGTAAGCTTTTTATGTGTTTGTTGAGTGTATTTCTTGTGTTTCTAATGGTTTTCGGGTCGCGCGGGTTCCGTCCTTGTTTTCGGATCTTGTACGTCTTTTTCGGAAAATCCGTAGGTGTTTTGTGCTGTTTTGCGTCTTTAGAGTCCTGTAGCCTCGTTTTCTTCGGCGGCCATTTTTTCTCTCGATTAGGGGATTTTCGAGTGTCTAAAGTCTTTTATTTCAAGTTAAACTGAGGTGTAACTTCAGTTACATAGTTACATAGTAATTAAGGTTGAAAAAAGACTTTCAGTCCATCAAGTTCAACCAGTTAAGATCTCCTCTGATCTGCAATATGCAGTAATTAAATTATTTATTAAATAATTATTAATAGTATAGTATTGGAGAATGAATAAAGAGTTAGTCCATCAAGTTCAACCTTTTTAGATCTCTATTGATCTTTTTAATTTGGACTATTTATTATTATTGTTAATTGTTAATTATTGTTAATTGATCCAGAGGAAGGCAAACATAAAAAAAAAAACCATTGAAACTTTGCCAATTGTCTCATAAGGGGAAAAAAAAGCAAAATTCCTTCCTGACCCCAGAAACTGGCGATCAAATTTCTCCCTGGATCAATATTCCTTGCTAGTTATCTAGGATAGCCTTGAATGCCCTCTTTATTCAGAAAAATATCTAACCCCTTTTTGAAGTTGTCTATCGAATTCGCTGTCACCACCTCCTTTGGTAGAGAATTCCACAGTTTAACCACCCTAACTGTGAAGAACCCTTTTCTTTGTTTAAGGTGAAATCTTTTTTCCTCTAACCTCAACGGATGTCCTCTTGTCAGTTGAAAATCTCTTGCTACAAAAAGTTCACTTGACAAAGCCTTATATTGACCCTGGATGTATTTAAATAACGTAATCATATCTCCTCTTAGACGCCTTTTTTCTAGCGAAAATAAGTTTAATTTGGTTAGTCTTTCTTCATAACTTAGCCCCTCCATTCCCCTTATTAGTTTTGTAGCCCTTCTCTGTACTTTTTCCAGCTCTAAAATGTCTTTTTTGTGAGGTGGTGCCCAAAATTGTACTCCATATTCCAAATGAGGGCGTACTAGAGATTTGTATAGTGGCAGAATTATATCTTCTTCCCTGGCTTCTATACCCTTCCTAATACATGCTAATATTTTATTTGCCTTTGCAGCCACTGCTTGGCTTTGAGCGCTGTTACCTAGGTGGTTGTCCACTAGTACTCCCAAATCCCTTTCAATATCTGATACCCCTAGATTTGCTCCATTAAGATTATAGATTGCTTGGCTATTGTTCCTTCCCAAATGCATAACCTTACATTTATTTGTATTAAATCTCATCTGCCATTTAGCCGCCCATTTCTCTAATTTATGCAAATCCTTTTGTAGGGAAAGTACATCATTATCTGATTTTATTACCTTGCACAACTTAGTGTCATCAGCAAAAATGGAGACACTACATTCGAGTCCTACTTCAATGTCATTAATAAATATGTTAAAAAGGAGAGGACCCAATACTGAGCCCTGAGGAACCCCACTTATCACATTAGACCAATCGGAGTATGTTCCATTTACAACAACCCTTTGCTTCCTGTCTTTTAGCCAGCTCTCGATCCATGAGCAGATATTTACTGCAATTCCTGTATCCCTTAGTTTGCTCACTAGTCTTCCATGTGGCACTGTATCAAATGCCTTTGAAAAATCTAAAAAGACTACATCCACTGAGTTGCCCTGATCCAAGTTCCTACTAACCTCCTCATAAAAACTAATTAGATTGGTCTGACACGACCTTTCCTTCATAAATTCATGTTGACTGCTACCTATGATCCTGTTCAAATAGACATATTTTTGTATTCTGTCCCTTATTAACCCTTCTAAAAGCTTCCCAACTACAGAAGTGAGGCTCACTGGTCTATAAGTCCCCGGATTTGCTCTAGATCCCTTCTTAAATATAGGTATCACCTCTGCTTTTCTCCAGTCATCTGGTAGAGACCCTGTAGTGAGCGAGTCTTTAAAGATTAGATATAATGGTTTGGCTATTACAGAACCCAGCTCCCTCAGTACCCTTGGATGTATTCCATCAGGACCTGGGGCTTTATTAACATTTATTTTCTCCAACCTCTTTTGTATTTCTTCCTGCGTTAACCAATTATTTAGTGAAGGTAGTGTAGCCCCATTATGTTGCAGTGTCCCAACCACTGGTACCTCCCTTGTGTAAACCGACGAAAAGAACCTATTTAGCTCATCTGCCTTTTCCTGGTCACTAATTATCAGATGGCCTGTGTCACATTGTAATGATCCTATCGATTCCTTCCTGGCCTTCTTCCCATTAATATATTTATAAAATATTTTAGGGTTAGTCTTACTTTCCATTGCAACTGACTTCTCATTTTCTATTTTAGCCAGTCTAATAGCCCTTTTGCAAGCCTTGTTGATTTCCTTATAGTCACATAAAGATGCCTCTGTTCCCTCCTTCTTGTATAATTTAAATGCATATTTCTTTTTCCTCATCATGATCTTTAAGTCATTGTTAAGCCACATGGGATGTGATTTACTCCTATTTATTTTATTTCCACATGGTACATGCTGATGAGTATGTTTATTTAGTAAGGATTTGAATGTTGTCCATTTATTTTCAGTATTCTTCCCTGTAAGTTCTTTGTCCCAGTCTATATGTTGTATTGCTGCCGGTAGCCCATTAAAGTTAGCCCTTTTAAAATTTAGAGTTTTTGTTGGCCCCTTACAACTTTGTTTTTTGTATTCAATCTCAAATGAGACTGTGTTGTGATCACTGTTCCCCAAGGGTTCCCCTATTTTTACATTTGATATTATATCAATATTACTTGTGATGACTAAATCCAAGATGGCCCCATTTCTAGTAGGTTCTTGTATTACCTGGGCTAGATAATGATCCCTGAGTGTACTCAAGAACCTGCTCCCCTTAGCTGAGCTGCTGGTCTCGTTTATCCAGTTTATATCAGGGTAACTAAAGTCTCCCATTATTAGAACTTGCCCATGCTTAGCTGCATTTCCAATCTGTAACAATAATTGTATTTCCTCACTTTCAGCTATATTTGGGGGTTTATAGCATACTCCCACCAATATGCATTTAGAATTAGCTCCTCCACTATTTAGCTCAACCCACAAGGATTCAATGATGCCGTTAGTGCCAGCATAAATATCTTCTCTAACTATAGGCTTAAATTCAGGCTTAACATAAAGACAGATCCCTCCTCTTTTACCATTTCCCCTATCTTTCCTAAATAGGTTATAACCATCCAGATTAACAGTCCAGTCATGAGATTCATCCCACCATGTTTCCGTAATGCCTATTAAGCCCCATTTTTCTTGTACTGCTAATATTTCTAGCTCATCCATTTTCCCAGGCAAACTTATTGCGTTTGCAATCATACACTTTATGTTGCTATGGCTCTGCTGATGTGAAGTGCCTGCCACTGTATTTGAGGCCCCTATTAATATCTCCCTACTTTCTATTGTAACCCTCCCCCCTTCTCCTCCCCCATGGGTAAATAATTCATCCCTTTCCCTCTCTACCCTATTTACCCCAATACTTCTATATAGTCCCTCCCCCCCACCTACAAGTTTAAAAACTCCCCCAGCCGTTCTACCATCCTATTCCCTAGCACAAAAGCGCCCTCATC
Source organism: Discoglossus pictus (assembly GCA_027410445.1). Classification (NCBI taxonomy): domain Eukaryota; kingdom Metazoa; phylum Chordata; class Amphibia; order Anura; family Alytidae; genus Discoglossus; species Discoglossus pictus. Next base: position 10,606 of record JAPZIH010000965.1, read on the forward strand.
ATTAAGGTGCAATCCATCCCTGCTATAGAGATTGTACCCAAGTGAGAAGTCAGCCCAGTGCTCTAAAAACCCCAAACCCTCTGCACTGCACCACTTTTTTAGCCACGCATTAACCTCCCTAAGCTCCTTCTGCCTCCCTGGGCTAGCACGTGGCACTGGTAGTATCTCAGAAAATACTACCTTGGAGGTCCTTGCTTTAAGCTTATTCCCTAATTCTCTAAAATCATTCTTTAGGACGCTCCATCTTCTACTAACTTTGTCATTGGTACCAATGTGTACCAAGACCGCCGGTTCATTACCAGCCCCTCCCAATAATTTATCCACCCAATCCACAACATGCCGAACCCGAGCACCCGGGAGACAGCAAACTGTTCGATTGCTGGGATCTGGGTGACAAATTACCCTGTCTACCTTCCTAATAATAGAGTCCCCTACCACCAAAACATGTCTGTTGCTCTGCCTATTCTGCCCTCCCTCTTCTCCAGTAGAGCTGTTCGCCCGGCTGTTAGAGGGAACAGCTCTATCTGGCATTGCCATTCCTGAATGGACATCGCCAACAGTTTCACTCAATCTGGCAAATCTGTTGTTGTTTGCCAACTCAGAACTGGCCTGCCTCCTCCTGTACCCTCTGATTCCCCTTCTAACTGTAACCCAGCTACCTCCCTGGCCATCCTCACTAGCCCCAGCTCCTCCCTCCATACTAGGCCCAGCTAAACTGTGCTCCGTGAGCACCAACTCCCTTTCCAGTGGAGCAATATCACTAAGTGCTGCAATTCTCCTCTCCAGATCTTCAATTTGAGCTTCCAAAGAGGCAACATGCTCACACCTGTCACAGAGGTATGGACCCTGGATCATCTGTTCCAGTAGTGCATACATTTGACAGGATGTACACTGAATAAGGTTGCCACTGGACTGACTCATAATTATTATTATTGTCTACGAAATTTCAGTGGGAAAAATAAAGAATATAATATAATATATTCATATAAAGTTTTCCTCCTTTGCACTATAAATCTGCCCTCCCTTTTCTTTGAAGGCCCTCCTATTATTATTTAAACTCCTAGGCTTTTACTAGAATTGCACTTGATACTGAAAATGTTCGCAAGCTCACAAGTTCCCCTTCTCCGGTTTCTATTAACTTCGGCCTTCTCGCCTGGGCACAATTAGTGCACTCTGCAATTTATCAGCCTTTACTTGTAAGGTAAATCCACTTGTAAACAGGCCCCAAACCAGCTCACAAATCCTTTATCCTAGTTTAACAGTCAAGCCACACCCCTCTCACCTGGGCACACTTAGTGCACTCTGCAATTTATCAGCCTTTACTTGTAAGGTAAATCCACTTGTAAACAGGCCCCAAACCAGCTCACAAACCTTTTATACAAGTTTAACAGTCAAGCCACACCCCTCTCACCTGGGCACAATTAGTGCACTCTGCAGTTTATCAGCCTTTACTTTTTAAGGTAAATCCACTTGTAAACAGACCCCAAACCAGCTCACAAACCTTTTATACAAGTTTAACAGTCAAGCCACACCCCTCTCACCTGAGCACAATTAGTGCACTCTGCAGTTTATTAGCCTTTACTTTTTAAGGTAAATCCACTTGTAAACAGACCCCAAACCAGCTCACAAACCTTTTATACAAGTTTAACAGTCAAGCCACACCCCTCTCACCTGGGCACAATTAGTGCACTCTGCAGTTTATCAGCCTTTACTTTTTAAGGTAAATCCACTTGTAAACAGCAGTTTTCGAGGTCCTGGGTGCCCACCTTGCTGTAGGTAAGCATTTTATGTATTTATTGTGTGTATTTATTGTGTTTTTCAGGTTTTCATGTGCGCGGGTTTCGGACGCTTTTTGCGAGCTCGTAATGGGTCATAAACGCGTCTCATATTTTTGTGTCGTAAGTTCGTTAATTTTGCGAGGTCCGCAGTTGCTGGCAAGGAGCGCCTTTGCGAGGGCCGCAGGCTCGCTATGCGAGCCCGCATCTTTAGCAACAACCCGCATGCTCACAACTATATATGATATATATATATATATATATATATATATATATATATATATATATATATATATATAATTAAATAATACATTTGTGTTCACAACATCTAAAATAAGTTACATAATATTACTTTATGCTCCGAATTCTGACAAATACAGTTATTCTAAAGCATTCTGGGAACCTGGGCAGGGACATGCAAATATGTCCAAAAAGGCTCTTTTAATCCAATTCCTCAGAATGGATTATACACAAGTCAGGAAACCTACCCTACCAAGAAGATTGAGGTAGCCATTCGTGTCCAGTTATCTAGATGAATAATCAGAGTTTTGCAGTATATAGTGATAATAAAAGAGTTATCACTATATACTTCAATATGTTGGTTAATAGTTACATAGTTACATAGTTACATAGTTACATAGTAATTAAGGTTGAAAAAAGACTTTCAGTCCATCAAGTTCAACCTGTTAAGATCTCCTCTGATCTGCAATATGCGGATTAGTTATTAATTAAATTATTGATTAAATAATTATTAATAGTATAGTATTGGAGAATGAATAAAGAGTTAGTCCTTCAAGTTCAACCTTTTTAGATCTCTATTGATCTTTTTAATTTGGACTATTTATTATTATTGTTAATTGTTAATTATTGTTAATTGATCCAGAGGAAGGCAAACATAAAAAAAACCCCATTGAAACTTTGCCAATTGTCTCATAAGGGGGAAAAAAAGCAAAATTCCTTCCTGACCCCAGAAACTGGCGATCAAATTTCTCCCTGGATCAATATTCCTTCGCTAGTTATCTAGGATAGCCTTGAATGCCCTCTTTATTCAGAAATATATCTAACCCCTTTTTGAAGTTGTCTATCGAATTCGCTGTCACCACCTCCTTTGGTAGAGAATTCCACAGTTTAACCACCCTAACTGTGAAGAACCCTTTTCTTTGTTTAAGGTGAAATCTTTTTTCCTCTAACCTCAACGGATGTCCTCTTGTCAGTTGAAAATCTCTTGCTACAAAAAGCTCACTTGACAAAGCCTTATATGGACCCTGGATGTATTTAAATAACGTAATCATATCTCCTCTTAGACGCCTTTTTTCTAGCGAAAATAAGTTTAATTTTGCTAGTCTTTCTTCATAACTTAGCCCCTCCATTCCCCTTATTAGTTTTGTAGCCCTTCTCTGTACTTTTTCCAGCTCTAAGATGTCTTTTTTGTGAGGTGGTGCCCAAAATTGTACTCCATATTCCAAATGAGGGCGTACTAGAGATTTGTATAGTGGCAGAATTATATCTTCTTCCCTGGCTTCTATACCCTTCCTAATACATGCTAATATTTTATTTGCCTTTGCAGCCGCTGCTTGGCTTTGAGCGCTGTTACCTAGGTGGTTGTCCACTAGTACTCCCAAATCCCTTTCAATATCTGATACCCCTAGATTTGCTCCATTAAGATTATAGATTGCTTGGCTATTTTTCCTTCCCAAATGCATAACCTTACATTTATTTGTATTAAATCTCATCTGCCATTTAGCCGCCCATTTCTCTAATTTATGCAAATCCTTTTGTAGGGAAAGTACATCATTATCTGATTTTATTACCTTGCACAACTTAGTGTCATCAGCAAAAATGGAGACACTACATTCGAGTCCTACTTCAATGTCATTAATAAATATGTTAAAAAGGAGAGGACCCAATACTGAGCCCTGAGGAACCCCACTTATCACATTAGACCAATCGGAGTATGTTCCATTTACAACAACCCTTTGCTTCCTGTCTTTTAGCCAGCTCTCGATCCATGAGCAGATATTTACTGCAATTCCTGTATCCCTTAGTTTGCTCACTAGTCTTCCATGTGGCACTGTATCAAATGCCTTTGAAAAATCTAAAAAGACTACATCCACTGAGTTGCCCTGATCCAAGTTCCTACTAACCTCCTCATAAAAACTAATTAGATTGGTCTGACACGACCTTTCCTTCATAAATCCATGTTGACTGCTACCTATGATCCTGTTCAAATAGACATATTCTTGTATTCTGTCCCTTATTAACCCTTCTAAAAGCTTCCCAACTACAGAAGTGAGGCTCACTGGTCTATAATTCCCCGGATTTGCTCTAGATCCCTTCTTAAATATAGGTATCACCTCTGCTTTTCTCCAGTCATCTGGTAGAGACCCTGTAGTGAGCGAGTCTTTAAAGATTAGATATAATGGTTTGGCTATTACAGAACCCAGCTCCCTCAGTACCCTTGGATGTATTCCATCAGGACCTGGGGCTTTATTAACATTTATTTTCTCCAACCTCTTTTGTATTTCTTCCTGCGTTAACCAATTATTTAGTGAAGGTAGTGTAGCCCCATTATGTTGCAGTGTCCCAACCACTGGTACCTCCCTTGTGTAAACCGAAGAAAAGAACCTATTTAGCTCATCTGCCTTTTCCTGGTCACTAATTATCAGATGGCCTGTGTCACATTGTAATGGTCCTATCGATTCCTTCCTGGCCTTCTTCCCATTAATATATTTATAAAATATTTTAGGGTTAGTCTTACTTTCCATTGCAACTGACTTCTCATTTTCTATTTTAGCCAGTCTAATAGCCCTTTTGCAAGCCTTGTTGATTTCCTTATAGTCACATAAAGATGCCTCTGTTCCCTCCTTCTTGTATAATTTAAATGCATACTTCTTTTTCCTCATCATGATCTTTAAGTCATTGTTAAGCCACATGGGATGTGATTTACTCCTATTTATTTTATTTCCACATGGTACATGCTGATGAGTATGTTTATTTAGTAAGGATTTGAATGTTGTCCATTTATTTTCAGTATTCTTCCCTGTAAGTTCTTTGTCCCAGTCTATATGTTGTATTGCTGCCCGTAGCCCATTAAAGTTAGCCCTTTTAAAATTTAGAGTTTTTGTTGGCCCCTTACAACTCTGTTTTTGTATTCAATCTCAAATGAGACTGTGTTGTGATCACTGTTCCCCAAGGGTTCCCCTATTTTTACATTTGATATTATATCAATATTACTTGTGATGACTAAATCCAAGATGGCCCCATTTCTAGTAGGTTCTTGTATTACCTGGGCTAGATAATGATCCCTGAGTGTACTCAAGAACCTGCTCCCCTTAGCTGAGCTGCTGGTCTCGTTTATCCAGTTTATATCAGGGTAATTAAAGTCTCCCATTATTAGAACTTGCCCATGCTTAGCTGCATTTCCAATCTGTAACAATAATTGTATTTCCTCACTTTCAGCTATATTTGGGGGTTTATAGCATACTCCCACCAATATGCATTTAGAATTAGCTCCTCCACTATTTAGCTCAACCCACAAGGATTCAATGATGCCGTTAGTGCCAGCATAAATATCTTCTCTAACTATAGGCTTAAATTCAGGCTTAACATAAAGACAGATCCCTCCTCCTCTTTTACCATTGCCCCTATCTTTCCTAAATAGGTTATAACCATCCAGATTAACAGTCCAGTCATGAGATTCATCCCACCATGTTTCCGTAATGCCTATTAAGCCCCATTTTTCTTGTACTGCTAATATTTCTAGCTCATCCATTTTCCCAGGCAAACTTCTTGCGTTTGCAATCATACACTTTATGTTGCTATGGCTCTGCTGATGTGAAGTGCCTGCCACTGTATTTGAGGCCCCTATTAATATCTCCCTACTTTCTATTGAAACCCTCCCCCCTTCTCCTCCCCCATGGGTAAATAATTCATCCCTTTCCCTCTCTACCCTATTTACCCCAATACTTCTATATAGTCCCTCCCCCCCACCTACAAGTATAATCATGTGTATATATATATATATATATATATATATATATATATATATATATATATATATATATATATATTCCATTCCACCAGGCCAACACACTCTGCTTTAAATAAATTATGTGTATATATATATATATATATATATATATATATATATATATATATATATATATATATATATATATTGAATAATTAAGTGAACTGTGAGCTAGTTCTTGCAAATCGATATTTTTACTATAATAGTAGATGTGCGTAATGCCTGTGAGATGTGTACTGTGCAGGCGTTACTCACATTTGATTTCCGCCACATTTGGAGAAATCTCAGGAACTGCATGGTGCTGTGGGGGGGGTAGGGGAAGAGAGAGGAAGACAGAGGGAGAGAGAAAGAGAGAGAAGGGGACAGAGGGAGGAAGAAAGAAAGAAAGAGAGGGAGGAGAACAGAGAGAGACAGGAGGGAGGCACAGTACAGGCATTTAGTCACATCTGATTGCCAGCATAATTGGAGGAATCTCAAAACGTCTCAGTGCTGCAGGGTGGGGGAGAGGTGGCTAGCGGAGGGGAGGGGGAAAGAGAGGGGGCAGTGACAGAGAGAAAGGAGTAAAAGGGAGGGAGAGAGCAGGGAGTGGGGAGTGAGGGGGAAGAACAGAGATAGAGGAGGCAAGGAGAGAGTGACAGACAGACGGCTCACAGAGAGAGGGAGAGGGTGAGCAGAGACAGCACAGAGAGAGACAGCACAGACAATTGAACATAACATATGACACCATCATTTATGATGAGCAAGTTACTAGTATATATATATATATATATATATATATATATATATATATATATATATATATATATATATATATATATAAATGTCTGTGTAACCTAAAGAACATATTTTTGATTTATTTATTAAAGTAAAGAAAAATATATGTCTTTGGAGGAATTGAACTCAAGACCTTTGGCTCCACAGGCAGCTGTATTACTTACTGAGCTATTTAACTAGCTATTTAACTATCTACTAAATGAGCTGCTAGAAGTAGTTACAATAGTCACTGCCTTATTCTATCACTGCACCTGATTCTAATTCATTATTCATTATTCAGGCAGAAGTCGTGTAGCTAATATTCTAGTAACAATTTTTAAAACCACATCTAATAAAGAAATTGGACAAACATTTTTACATAAAAGAGGATCTTATTTGAGTATTACTGATATAAAAGCTAATTGCACCTTGCTTGATATTGCATTTCCTGGCATAATATAATTGCATATTCTTAACAAATGTGGTATTAATTACATTTTATAAAAAAAATGCTGTGTATCCGTCTAGTCCTTGCAATTTCCTTACTTTTAAACACTTAATTGCCTCTTTCGACTCTCTGACATTCCTGTAATAACTGATCTGGTAACTTTTCATCAACATAAAATCTCTGCTAATATAATTTGGTATTTGGATCACTTGTTAAGTCTAATTGTTTTGTTTTCTTTGCATAATTGGGCAATATAATGGTGTGATCTCAACTGAGTAGCTATCAAAGTATCTGGTTAATACTCTCATTAAATCTCATTGTCTGCTTAATCCAGAAGAATGACATTTATTTGATCTGTTACTGGCTAAAGCTCTCTAGAAGTTATATAATTTGTGTTTCTCTGGTTCTTTTTATAAATTCGATGTATTTAGACTTTAGTTCCTCCCATTAAGCTACCTCTGATATAAGTTTTTAATATAAAAACCCATATTTCATCTGAGAATATTTCAATCTAATTTTTCAGATGTCCCATCAGTGCCTTCTCAGTAAAATGGCATCATTCATTTGCTCAACGCTTATGCTTTGATGTTGCTCTTGATAGAGATTTTAATAGACACCAGAGCATGATCAGAGCACGGACAATGGTCTATATTGCTATCATAAATACACTGTATTAATAAACTACTGAGCATAATATAATCGCAACCCATGCTATCGAAAGTAGCATTTGCGGGCTTGAACATGATTGCTGACACAAGGCCGTAACGCCCAGTTACAAACAGCCAATGGGATTTGGGTCCGATCATAACTCGTGAGTCAAGCCCATAGGACTTTGAAATCCAACCTCCATTTTTAATTGACATCCTACGGGCTTGAATTATGAGTTACGATTGGATCCACATTCCAGATATAATGCAATATTGATAAAGCCGTAAATATGATATTCTATTACATGCAAGCTCCATTATATGTATTAACACATTGATTGCCAGGATCGATAGAACACGGAAATTAAACATGAAATCCAGTATTTTGTTGGGCCGATTTGTGAGCTTGAGAATGTTGTGCTATTAATTCTCAGACATAACATCACGTGCCCTTGTAATAAGTACAGTAGAGTGTTTATATATGCATTTAAGGTGCTCCGTACATGTTATTAAACCTTTTGCAAGACCTCCTTGGTACCATTATCCTGTGGTTCGATTTTTGCCATTTGCAGGCTTGATGAAGTGGTTAGCGATGTGGAATCAGAGCAATTGAATAGCGAATAGCAAACTTATGGTGCTATTCAATTGGCCAGGCCTGCAAGTCCCGGCCCTATAGCGCACATCGCAACCCATGCTATCGAAAGTAGTATTTGCGGGCTTGAACATGATCGCTGACACAATGCTGTAACTCCTGGTTACAAACAGCCAATGGGATTTGGACCCGATCGGGACTCATGATTCAAGCCCATAGGACTTTGAAATCCAACCTCCATTTTTCATTGATGTCCTACGGGCTTGAATTATTCCAGAAATAATGCAATATTAATAAATCAGTAAACATGATATTCTAGTCCATGCGATTTCCATTATATGTATGAACACATTGATTGCCGGGTTCAATATAACACAGAAATTTAACATTAAAAAAAAGTATTTTATATTGCAGATTTGCGAGCTTAAGAATGTTGTGCTATTAAATTGAATAACTAAAATCACTTTCCCTTTCATTTTAAATGCAGTATTGTATTGATATTTGCATTTACAATGCTACGGATAGGACTTTAACCTCCTTGCGAGTCCTCTCTAGTACCCGTTGGCTTTTTGGCTCCATTTGCGGGTTACGGGTTCAAACGCCAGTGGATTCGTAGCAATTTAATAGCGATTTGTGAACATAACATTTACAGGCTTGACAGATCAAAGGCTTTGCGGCAACGGAGTACAGATTTCGACAGTCCGTAGGATTTTTCTGCATGTAACCTGCAGATTATTTGCGGGTAGCTGTACGAGGTCAGTTTAATAACAGTAAGTCATGTGTGCTCCGTTACGGACTACGGGATTTCACGTTGGGGGAATTTAATAGGGCTGTATGTACGTTTTATTTTAAGCATAATGTCAGAGCCCTCCATTCTTTTGCAATGTGTTAAAATAGTTTTTGTCTTTTACTTAACCCCTGTATAGCACTATGATGGCCCGCTATAAATAAAGGATAATAACTATCTGACTTAAACACTGTTAATAATTTATTGCATTCAGCAGCTCTGGCCAATGACAAGGGAATTCTCATCTTAACTGTTTAATTGTAAGCAGGTTCTATTCTCATAGTTGATACACACAATGGTGAAAGTTTTAATCACAATATACTTACTATTTCTGCAGGTTTCTCCACAGGTAGATACATCCCCTGGAAACCAGACCACATGTTTACAAGTTAACTAGACAAAATTGATGAATTCTTACACAAAGAGGATGCAGAATTTCTTCTCAAGTTTTAAGTAAAAACTGAAAAATTTAAATAACTGAGCAGTGCTACTTTCCTCATATTGTTTGGCTCACCTGCTCTGCCAATGCTACATTGTGCTTCCATGTGCATAGCTAAAGCAAGTTTGCTTACAGCAGGACAAAATAACTTATTAATCTTATACGTCAGATGAATGGAGATAGATTTATTTTTTTTGTAACATTTGATCAGGAATGTTGCTCAGTGTATTAAATATGTCATAATATATGAAGACTATAAAATATATGTTTGTATGTATACTGCATCCAATAATGTAATAAACATTGCATGTGTCAGCTACTATACTTTTTTTAGGATTTGGGAATTATTATTTTAGATTACAAAAAAGTAAGCAAGAAATGCAGCACTGGGATAATAGAAACATGACTTTGGAACCATAACCATATTGTCCATCTGGCTCTTTTGCAGGAATCAAAATTATATATTGTAGTTATGAAAGGAAATGATCAAATAAATACAACTCAAAGCATGTATCCTAGTAACTGAGTAAGATAGGCCTGTATGTGTGCTCACCCTTATTGTTTCAGTCCTGTGTCCACATTTGGCAAAGGTATATCAGCCAGCAGTTTTTGCCTAAATTGATCAAGGTCCAACCAATGTGGTGAATCATTTGGTAAACTCCTGTTTAAAAAGTCATAATTTAGCATTGTAATCTACTTTTGAGTCCAACCAGGCTTTTTACACAAACACTAACAATGAAACAAAAATTGTCTCAAGAATACTAAGAATTGAGAAAAAATGCGCTTTTGACATTACGGACCCATATGTATCTGATACTTGGAACAATTTTCTAGAGGCATGTTCTTTTAAACTAATTGGCCTACTTATTGAATATAGAAAGAAGAAATTAAAATCTATTTCTGTCCATCTGAAGGAAGTCACAACTAAATTGACTTCCTTCTCCCATAATCCACTCTGGCAAAGAATAGATGGCGATATTAAAACTTGAGTCCTAAAACTAGAACTCCAAGTTAGCAAGAGGAAGAAGGGTACATTTAATAGGGATAGATTGGATTATATTAGAGGGAATGGAAAACCGATTAGAAATAAACGAACATCTAGAAAAAATGAAGAATCTAACTTTGATCTAGGAGCCAGACCCAAATAGCCATACCAGCACTACCACAGAGACATTCCACATTTTAAGACCCTCAAAAGTAGAGGGACACCTACTTTTAAACACATACCTAAACCTAAAAGAGAAAATAAACGCTATTTAACGCCTAAAGATAACGGGAAGATTCCCTTTGACTATAACTTTGGAACCTCTCTTCCATGTAGAGAAAGTATACCTAAGGTCATGGCTGGATCAACCATTAAGAAAAATAAGCACGTGCTTAGGGCATCAAGGGAAGGGGGCACCACATAAATTTGAATTCATTTGCTGTTTTTGCATCTGTTTAGCTTTTTTTGCTTGAAAATTATAAAATGGTTTGAATAGGCATTTAGCTTTTTTAAAACTGGATTTAGCCATAAAAAGTTAAATTTATAACATGTAATGAAAGGAATTTAGCTTTTTTTGTGGGGGTTCTAGCCTTTTGTTACTTTTTGCATACTTTTTGTATTAATAGTCCAAGAGCTTCATTCTATTGAGCAATCGTAAGTTGCCCGTAAGTGAGGCCATAAGTTAATTTGCTATTCAATTGGTGTTCTTTTGCAGGCTCTGAATGGGTTACGGGCATGAAAACGTTGCAGTGGCTAGACCCGGAACTTAAAGCCTCTCAAAGCCCTTGATCTTTCCAGTTACGGTCTCTAAAATATTAAATCACTATTTAATTGCTACAATTCCCCAAGCCTGCAAATTTTTACACCCGTAAATGGCAAATGTAGGAGAAAATCCTATGAGTGCTAGAGAGGACCCACAAGGGGGTTTAACCCATGCCACAGCACTGTAAGTGCAAATAAACATCAATACTGCACTGTAAATGACGGGGAAAGCGATGAAAGACATAAGAATTAATTGCACAACAGTATCAAGATCGCAAATCGTCAAAATCATATTTTTGTATGTGTAATTTCAGGGTTATATCGATCTTGGGAATCAATGAGTTAATACATATCAGGCCATCCATATGGACTAGAACAGTATTGGCATTCAATTTTATTATTTTGTATTTTAAGGGTTTGTAAGTCCCAGCAGACATATGGGGCCTTAATAAGACATATGGGGCCTTATTAACTTAACCCTTTTAGTTCCCTCGGTCCTCGCAAAAGGCAGTTTTTTGATGTTTGAGGACCTAATACCCAATACTTCCCTCGCAGCCTGCTTTGCGAGATAACTCCGAAAAATGTCTGAGAATAAGCTCCGAGAGAGCTACGGAATAACACGCAGCCTTAAATCTTTGAGGTGAATCTCGCACCTCGGAAGAATCCCTACGGGCACAAAAAAGTGCTAGCAAGATCCTAAAGCCTTTACGTGCTGCCTAGGAGCATCCCGAGACAACCGTCTTATGTTCCCCCGTGCTCCCTAAACACATCACTATGCTGCAGGGGTCCCTATCCCCTGCAGCCCCCCCACATTAACCCCTTGCAGCGGGGGGCCCCGATCGGCATAGATCAGGCCCCCGCTGCATTTAAAATTTTAAATTCCCCGCCGCGGCTCCTTAAAGGGCCCACGGCACACTATTAGCAATCCCAGCTGCGGCACGTAAAATTAACCCCCTCTATGCTGGGGTCCCCATCGGGACCCCTGCAGCCCCCCCACATTAACCCCTTGCAGCAGGAATCCCCGATCTGCATAGATCAGGCCCCCACTGCATTTAAAACGTTTAAATTACCATCCACGGCTCCTTAAAGAGCCCACAGCACACTATTAGCAATCCCGGCTGTGGCACCTAAAATTACCCCCCCTCTGTGCTGGGGGTCCCCATCGGGACCCCCGAAGTGTCCCCACATTAACCCCGTGCAGTGGGGACACCTGATCGGCATAGATCAGGCCCCGCTGCATTTAAAACTGTTAAATTCCCTGCCGCGGCTTCTTAAAGAGCCCCCGGCACACTATAAGCAATCCCGGCTGTGGCACCTAAAAATAACCCCCTTCTATGCTGGGGGTCCCCCATCAGGACCCCTGAAGTGTCACCACATTAACCCCTTGCTACAGGAGTCCATAGCAGCCCCCCCACATTAACCCCTTGCAGCGGGGGTCCCCGATCAACCCCGCTGCATTTAAAATAAAGGTCCTGAAAGGACTTGCGCTAAAAAATATTAACCCCAGGCAACTAAAATTAACCCCATAACTCATGGGGGTCAATACAGACCCCCATAAGCCAATAAATAACCCTGTCACTCATGGGGTCAATACAGACCCCCATAATACACTAACCCCATAACTCATGGAGGTCAATACAGACCCCCATAAGCCTTAATTAACCCTGTCACTCATGGGGGTCAATACAGACCCCCCATAAGCCTTAATTAACCCTATAACTCATGGGGGTCAATACAGACCCCCCATAAGCCTTAATTAACCCTATAACTCATGGGGGTCAATACAGACCCCCATAAGCCAATAAATAACCCTGTCATTCATGGGGGTCAATACAGACCCTCATAAGCCTCTATTTAACCCCATCAGTCCCATAAGGGTATATTTTGACCCTTATGGGGCAGTTACAACCCTAACATCAAACACATAAGTGCCATGATGGTCCTCAAGGACCCTCATCACACTAACTACAAACACTACACTGCACTATACCCCCCAATAAACCATTAAATCTAAACTAACTCCCTTCTACACTACCTACCTACCCCCTAATAAACCCCCCCACCACTCTAATTACAGAAAATAAAAAAACTACCTTACAGAAAATAAAAAAAACTAAAGTCACAAAAAAAGGAACATTACAAAAAATAAAAAAAATACATTACAACCCTGTATTGGGGGCCCCACTACAGAAAAAAAAAATTACACACCTGAAAAGGAAATACATATAGAATACATACAATACAATTCAAATAAAATACAATACCCCCCTACCTATCTAACATACAATCAATACTAATTTACAATAAATCCTATCTATCTAAAATACATACCCCTATCTAACATTCAATATATACTATATAATACTAGCGAATTGCCCGTCAAAAAATGACGGCAATACAATTGTAAGGCAGGTAATGCTGTTTGGTCAAGACATTAATTTTGTTGGTGGTCCGAGATCCTTCGGCGCTCATTGCGAGCCTCGCGCTGAACGCCTTCTTCGCTTATCGCGTGGCTCACAATGAGCGCCTTCGGCTGTTGGTTGTATTATTTTTTTTTATGATAGGCGCTTTTGGTGTTATTGTTTGGTCGGCGGTGATGTGTTTTTTGAGCTTATTGCAAGCCTTTGTGTGCTATGAGCAGCATTGGCGCTCGTAGTGAGTCGCGCAGTAAATGGCTTTTGTGTTTATTGTGAGAGTGTATGTTTTTTGTATGCTAATTAAATAATTAATAAATTAATATACTTTACCTATTTTGAAGTAATATATGCAGGAAGCATTGTGTTGAAGAGCTGGAAATCTGTTTTGATGTTCCTTAAAGGGCCCGCGGCACACTATTAGTAATCCCGGCCGCAGATGTTTGTGTCAGCAATGAGTGCTGCTTGTGTGGGTGTTTGTAACCGCGTGTGAGGCGCCATAGAGCCTCCACCTCCGCAAATGCGGCCAATGTGTGAGCCAATCAGGATGGGATACACCCCTATCTCCCATTCTGATTGGCTGAAGGAGCTATCAATCTTTTTTAAACCAATCAGAAGGTACTATTGCTTTCAGCCAATCACAATGGAATACACCCCCACAGGGTGATTGGCTGGAGGCATTTGCGCATTCTGATTGGCTGTTGTCAATGTCAATCAGTGTTACAGCCAATGAGAAGGCTCAGATGTGCGGCTTGTTACAGGGCCCAGCCGGGGCAGAAGGGGAGGAGGCCGGGAACATCGTAGGGAGGTAAGTTCAATGTATATTATGTTTATTTTATTTTGTTTTATGTTTATATGTATATTGTATTAATGTAATGTTTTTTTTTTTTTTTTAAACAGGGGCCGCGCCGGAGAAGAAAAGAAGAAGGACGGGGACATGCTGGAAAGGTGAGTAGAATATTTAGAATGTTTATTTATTGTATGTAAATGTGTTGTACTAATTATTATTTTTTTCCTAGGTTGGTGATCTGAAGGGACATCTGCAAAGGTAAGTGGTCTTAATTATTTTCTTTTAGGTTAGAATTAGGATTTGTGTATGTAGATATCATTTATTGTATGTTAGATAGGAGTGTGCATTTTAGATAGGATTTATTGTATATTATATAGTATATATTGTATGTTAGATAGGTGTATGTATTTTAGATAGTTAGGATTTATTGTGTATTATATAGTATATATTGTATGTTAGATAGGGGGTATGTATTTTAGATAGATAGGATTTATTGTATATTAGGACTGATTGTATGTTAGATAGAATAGGGGGTATTGTATTTTATTTGTATTGTATTGTATTGTATGTATTCTATATTTATTTCCTTTTCAGGTGTGTATTTTTGTTTTTCGGTGGTGGGGTGGGGGGTTGTAATGGATTTTCTTTATTTTCTGTAATGTTCTTTTTTTATTTTTTGGGACTTAGGTTTTTTTATTTTCTGTAAGGTAGATTTATTATTTTTTTATTTTTTTGTGACTTAAGTTTTTTTATTTTATGTAATATGAGTGGTGGGGGGGTTATTAGGGGGTAGGTAGGTAGTGTAGGTAGGTAGTGTAGGTGTAAATAGATTAGTGTAGAGGGGGGTTAGTTTAGATTTAATGGTTTATTGGGGGGTATAGTGCAGTGTAGTGTTTGTAGTTAGTGTCATGAGGGTCCTTGAGGATGGTCATGGCACTTATGTGGTTAATGTTAGGGTTGTAACTGCCCCATAAGGGTCATATTATACCCTTATGGGACTGATGGGGTTACATAGAGGCTTATGAGGGTCTGTATTGCCCCCCATGAGTTATAGGGTTCATTAAGTGCTTATGGGGGTCTGTATTGACCCCCATGAGTTATAGGGTTAATTAAGTGATTATGGGGGTCTGTATTGACCCCCATAAGTTATAGGGTTAATGAAGGCTTATGGGGGTCTGTATTGACCCCCATGAGTGACAGGGTTATTTAAGGCTTATGGGGGTCTGTATTCACCCCCATAAGTTATAGGGTTAATAAAGGCTTATGGGGGTCTGTATTGACCCCCATGAGTGACAGGGTTAATTAAGGGCTTATGGGGGTCTGTATTGACCCCATGAGTGACAGGGTTATTTATTGGCTTATGGGGGGCTGTATTGACCCCCATGAATTATAGGGTTAATTAAGGTTTATGGGGGTCTGTATTGACCCCCAAGAGTTATAGCGTTAATTAAGGCCCTGTGGAGGACTTTGTTGCCCCCCATGAGTGACAGGGTTAATTAAGGCATATGGGGTCTGCATGGACCCTCATGAGTTATAGGGTTAATTAATGCTTATAGGGGTCTGTATTGACCCCCATGAGTGACAGGGTTAATTAAGGGCTTATGGGGATCTGTATTGACCCCCATGGGTTATGGGGTTAATTTTAGTTGCCTGGGGATAATATTTTTTAGCGCGAGTCCTTTCAGGACCTTTACGGTTTTTAAATTTAAAATTTTAAATGCAGCGGGGTTACTATCGGTGCCGGTCGGGGGGGCCCCCGCTGCAAGGGGTAAACGTGGGGCATCTGCGGGGGTCCCTATGGACCCCTGCAGCAAGGGGTTAATGTGGGGACACTTCTGGGGTCCCGATGGGGACCCCCAGCATAGAGGGGTGTTAATTTTAGGTGCCCCAGCCTGGTTTGCTAATAGTGTGCCGCAGGGCCCTTTATGGAACCGCGGCGAAGAATTTAAAAGTTTTAAATACAGCAGGGGCCTGATCGGTGCCTATCGAGGACCCCTGATACAAGGGGTTAATGTGGGGAGGGGGCTGCGGGGGTCCCTATGGACCCAGGTAGCAAGGGGTTAATGTGGGGACACTTCGGGGGTAGGGTTAATGTGGGGACACTTCGGGGGTAGACCCCCCGCAAAGAGGGGGGTTAATTTTAGGTGCCGGGGGGTAGTTGGAGTACCCCCACGGCAGGGCTTATGTGTGGGACTGCCGCGGAGGTTCTGTTTAGGACCCCCGCAGCAATTGATGAGGTGTGGGAGCCTGCGAGATCATCTTGCAGGCTGTCACTCCTCATGTACATTTTCTCCGTGTTGATACGGATGGCCCTGCTGCATAGCTCACACGTTGCTCACAGCAGGGCTAATTTAATAGCTTTTATAAATTTGCAGCACGTAGGATTTAAGTAGAAGCCTCTTATCTACGAGGCTGGAATTTAATAGGGCTAATGGCCTGTAAATTTACAGAAGCTCTAATAGTTAGAATATATTATTTATGATTAACCTTATAAATGGACATAATAGTTTTACTTGATAGTTAAAAAATACATTAAATTGATTGGCCTAATAGGTGTGCCCTATAAGATGATTTAATTCTCTAACTTTTGGCCCTCACATATAAAGTCCTCAACAATAGCCCTTATATCTCTGCGGTCATCTCAAAATACTCTCCCATCTGTCCCCTTTGCTCTGCTAGTGACCTTCTTCTTTCCTCATTTTTTATAATCTCCTCTCAATCCAACCTTCAGAACTTTTCTCTTTCTGCCCCTACTATTTGGAACTCCTTGCCTAGCTCTACAAGACTATTTTCTGCCTCAAAACATTCAAAAACTCACCAAAAACATATCTGTTTAAAGACGCTCATCACCTTTAGCCTTAACGCACAAAACATCTATCACCCCCTTTGTAAGTTTGCAAGAGTCTACAGAGCTATCACCATGCCACGACCAATGGGCCGGAGACGCAAACCTGTAGACCATTCCGTTTCAAAACTTGCGAGCTTGTTCAATTGAATAGCACCAAAATCAGAGACAAACAGGAAGCCGCAGCATGCACACAGACATATGGCGTGTATCCCGCGAGATGCGGGCTGCAGTTGGATCGGGCTCCAAGACTACAAAGCAGACTGATTTCTTCACACAAGTTTCACTACATGATATACCGATTCCGGATCAAAACTAGTCTTCATCATCAGAAGGGGACACAAATACTACCGTATTTTTCTGTATATAAGATGACCCCATGTGAGACGACCCCTATTTTTGGATCCCAAAATTCAGAAAAAAATAAATATGCAAATGTGTATTTTATAAGTTTCTATTGTGTTACACATATATTTAAGGGCACTTTCTGTCATGGTTTTTCCATTCCAGCTCAATATCCTGGAGATCGCATCACTTATTACTCAGTCGTGATGTGCAATTGCATTTTACCGGTTTAACACAAAGATATTGAGTTGGAATGGAAAATAGTGAAAATCATGACAGAAAGTGCCCTTAAATATATGTGTAACACAATTAAAACTTATAAAATACACATTTCTATACAAACTTGCCGTGTAATGCAATCTAATTGGAACCAATGCATTTCCAAATGTGTGTCTTTTCTCCTACCTTAAATCTAGTGGCCAGATGCACCATTACAGTACCAGACCTGGGTATGTAAATGCAACATTCCGTGTATATTTAAAAAAAATTGGAAAAAAATACAGTTTTATACACAGAAAAATACAGTAATTTGGTTACTTCAGAATCAAAATAGGATGACGATGGAATCACTGAGGTGTCACAAACAGGTTCATCTGGACAATCATCTAGCAAGTCTCACTACTGATCTCACTTTGTCTGTAAATTCTCGTAATACCTCTACTGTAAATGTTGACTCAAGTTGCTTTACAATACATTCTGGGGTTGAAATAATTGCTGAAAATTAAAGTTTAGTGGCCCATTATGATGGTGGTAAAATTATTCAGTCTGCAAAAGTTGAAGTAAATAAAGAAAAGGATCCAGGGTTGTGGGTTGATATCTCTGCTGATGATGCGGCTTATTGGATTGCTTGTGGACCCAGTGACTGTCAACACCATAAGCCTCATTCAATTTAGCCATCAGGAGATCAGGGCTTCAGAAATTACCGTATATACTCGAGTATAAGCTGACTCGAGTATAAGCCGAGGCACCCATTTTACCACAAAATACTGGGTAAAATGAGTGACTCGAGTATAAGCCGAGGGTGTGAAATGTGCTGTCTCATGTGTCCCTCTTGTGCCCTCTGTGTCCCCCTTCTCTCTCCTGTGTCTCTTCTCCCCTCTCCCTTTCCTGTGTCTCTTCCTGCCTCTCTTATCCCCCTCCTCAACTTCCCTCCTCATCCTCAACCTCCCTCCTCATCCTCCCTCCTCATCCTCAACCCCCCCATCCTCAACCTTCCTCCTTAACCCCCCTCCTCAACCTCCCTCCTCAACCTCAACCCCCCTCCTCAACCCCAACCCACCTCCTCAACCTCAACCCCCCTCAACCCCAACCCACCTCCTCAACCCCAACCCACCTGGAGACCGGAGCACAAGCAGGTAAGGGAGGAGGGAGGTATTTAGGGGGGTTTAGGTGGAGGAGGGGGGTTGAGGGGGGTTTATGCTGAGGAGGGGGGTTTAGGTTGAGGAGGGGGGAGGGAAAGAGACACGGGGGGGTTAGAGACACACGGGGGGGGGTTTGAGACACATGGGGGAGTGTGTTATTACCTGTGTGCAGTGATTTGGTGCAGGTGAGTGTTTTTGCCTGGGTTATACTTGCATATACAGTAAGTTTGGGCCTAGTGTGTGGCTGCATCTGATTAACTCAGACAAGTAAAGTGTGTTATTTCCTGTGTGAAGTTAATATAAACAGGAGAAAGGGCGAACTTGTGAGCTTGCGAACATTTCTAGTATCAAGTGCAATTCTAGTAAAAGTGTCGGAGTTTAAATACATTTTATACAAATATATTATTTTATATTCTTTATTTTTCCCACTGAATTTTTGTAGACAATAATAATAATTATGTGTCAGTCCAGTGGCAACCTCACTCAGTGTACATCCTGTCATATCTATGCAATACTGGAACAGCTGATCCATGGTTCATACCTCTGTGGCAGGGGTGAACATGTTGCCTCTTTGGAAGATCAAATTGGAGAACTGGAGAGGAGAATTGCAGCACTTAGTGATAATGCTCCACTGGAAAGGGAGTTGGTGCTCGCTGAGCACAGTTTAGCTGGGCCTAGCATGGAGGGTAGAGCTGGGGCTAGTGAGGATATCCAGGGAGGTAGCTGGGTTACAGTTAGAAGGGGAATCAGGAGGAACAGGAGGAGGCAGGCCAGTTGGCAAACACCAACAGATTTGCCAGATTGAGTGAAACTGTTGGGGATGTCCATTCAGGAATGGCAATGCCAGATAGAGCTGTTTCCTTTAACAGCCGAGAGAACAGTTCTACTGGAGGAGTGGGAGGGCAGAATAGGCAGAGCAACAGACCGGTTTTGGTGGTAGGGGACTCTATTAGGAAGGTAGACAGGGTTATTTGTCACCCAGATGCCAGCAATCAAACGGCTTGCTGTCTCCCGGTTGCTTGGGTTCGTCATGTTGTGGATCGGGTAAACAAATTATTGGGAGGGGCCTTAAAATCAACCCGCGGTCTTGGTACATGTTGGTAAAAATGACAAAGTTAGTGAAAGATGGAGTGTCCTAAAAAATGATTTTAGAGAACTAGGTAAAAAACTAAAGGCCAGTGCCTCATGCTAGCCCAGGGAGGCAAAGGGAGCTTAGGGAGGTTAATGCGTGGCTAAAGATGTGGTGCACTAAGGAGGGGTTTGGGTTTTTAGAGCACTGGGCTGACTTCTCACTTCGGTACAATCTCTACAGCAGGGATGGATTGCACCTTAATGACGAGGGAGCTTTTGTGCTAGGGGATAGGTTGGTAGAAAGGCTGGAGGAGTTTTAAAACTAGTAGGTGGGGGGAGGGCACTAATTGTGCCCAGGTGAGAGGGGTGTGGCTTGACTGCTAAACCAATATAAAAGGTTTGTGAGCTGTTTTGGGGCCTGTTTACAAGTGGATTTTCCTTTACAGGTAAAGACTGATAAATTGCAGAGCGCACTAATTGTGCCCAGGTGTGAAGGCAGAAGTTAGTATAAACGGGAGAAGGGGCGAACTTGTGAGCTTGCAAACATTTTCGGTATCAGGTGCAGTTCTAGTGAAAGTGTAGGGGTTTAAATAGGGGTAGGGACTTCAAAGAAAACGGAGGGCAGATTTATAGTGCAAAGGAGGAAAACTTTATACAAATATAATTTTATATTCTTTATTTTTCCCACTGAAATTTTGTAGACAATAATAATAATTATGAGTCAGTCCAGTGGCAACCTCACTCAGTGTACATCCTGTCATATGTATGCAATACTGGAACAGATGATCCAGGGTCCATACCTCTGTGAGAGGTGTGAGCATGTTGCATCTCTGGAAGCTCAAATTGGAGATCTGGAGCGGAGAATTGCAGCACTTAGTGATATTGCTCCACTGGAAAGGGGGTTGGTGCTCACTGGTTTAGCTGGGCCTAGCATGGAGTGCAGAGCTGGGGCTAGTGAGGATGTCCAGTGAGGTAGCTGGGATACAGTTACAAGGGGAAGCAGGGGGATCAGGGGGAGGAAGGCCAGTTCTGAGATGGCAAACACCAACAGATTTGCCAGATTGAGTGAAACTGTTGGGGATGTCCATTCAGGAATGGCAATGCCAGAGAGAGCTGTTCCCTCTAACAGCCGGGAGAACAGGAGAGGGAGGGCAGAATAGGCAGAGCAACAGACAGGTTTTGGTTGTAGGGGACTCTATTATTAGGAAGGTAGACAGGGTGATTTGTCACCCAGATCCCAGCAATCGAATAGTTTGCTGTCTCCCGGGTGCTCGGGTTCGTCATGTTGTGGATCGGTTAGACAAATTATTGGGAGGGGCTGGAAATGAACCGGCGGTCTTGGTACATATTGGTACCAATGACAAAGTTAGTGGAAGATGGAGTGTCCTAAAGAATGATTTTAGAGAACTAGGTAATAAGCTGAAGGCAAGGACCTCCAAGGTAGTATTTTCTGAGATACTACCAGTGCCACGTGCTAGCCCAGGGAGGCAGAAGGAGCTTAGGGAGGTTAATGCGTGGCTAAAGATGAGGTGCACTAAGAAGGGGTTTGGGTTTTTAGAGCACTGGGCCGACTTGTCACTTCGGTACAATCTCTTCAGTAGAGATTCAGTAGTATTGCACCTTAATGATGAGGGAGCTTTTGTACTAGGGGATGGTAGAAAGGCTGGAGGAGTTTTTAAACTAGTAGGTGGGGGGGAGGGACTAGATATAAGTAATGGGGTAGATAGTGTAGAGGGTATTAGGGATGAATTAACAACTCATAGGGGAGGAGATGGGGGGAGGGGTAGTATAGTCAATAGGCAGGTAGTACTAAGTTCAAGTACAGTGGCAGGCACTTCAGAACTACAGACTCATAACATAAGGTGTATGCTTGCTAATGCCAGAAGCTTGCCAGGAAAAATGGGAGAGTTAGAATTATTAGCAATTAATGAAAAATGGGATTTAATAGGCATTACTGAAATGTGGAGGGATGAATCTCATGACTGGACTGTTAATCTGGATGGTTATAACCTATTTAGGAAAGATAGAGGCAATGGTAAATGAGGAGGAGGGATTTGTCTGTATGTTAAGCCTGAATTTAAGCCTATAGTCAGAGAAGATATTTATGGTGGACCTAGTGATAAAGCTGAATGTTTGTGGGTAGAGTTAAATAGCGAAGCAGCAAATTCCAAAAGAATATTAGTAGGAGTATGCTATAAACCCCCAAATATAGCTGAAAGTGAGGAAATACAATTATTGTTGCAGACTGAAAATGCAGCTAAGCATGGTCAGGTTCTAATAATTGGGATATTTTAATTACCCTGAAATAAACTGGGTAAATGAGACCAGCAGTTCATCTAAGGGGAGCAGGTTCTTGAGTACACTCAGGGATCATTATCTGGCCCAGGCTGTACAAGAGCCTACTAGAAATGAAGCTATCTTAGATTTACTCATCACAAATAATATTGATATAGTATCAAATGTTAGAATAGGGCAACCCTTGGGAAACCGTGATCACAACACAGTCTCATTTGAGATTGAATTAAAAAAACAACATTTTAAGGGGCCAACAAAACTCTTACTTTTAAAAGGGCAGATTTTAACGGTCTAAGGGCAGCAATACAAAGTATAGACTGGGACAGAGAACTGACGGGTAAAAATACTGAACATAAATGGACAACATTTAAATCCTTACTAAATATACATACACATCGGCATATACCATGTGGGAATAAAAGTAAAAGGAGTAAATCCCATCCAATGCGGCTTAACAATGATTTAAAGATCAAGATACTGAGTAAAAAACAGGCATTTAAATTATACAATTCTCTAAAGATTTGGTGCTTAACACCTGATAAATGTTATAAGAAATATATTAAACTAAAGAAACAAAATACATTTTATTGAATGCTGCCATTTAAATGGCTTGCAACTAAAACAGTAAAAATATATTTTAGGGAAAGATCACTTCTATACTCATGTTCCTATGTCTGTCTAGCTTACAGTGAGTGACAACCTGACATGTGTAAACAAAAAAGAAAACTAATACTATTGGTGGTAAACTCTATAAGGTAGTTAAAGTGTATGTGTGATCGGCTAATATAAGCCTATGAAGCTTCTAAATCTATAAGGCTTCTAAATATTGAAGCATATGATACTAATACCATGGAGTGCAAAACAAATACTAGTGAAAATTAAATTGTTAATTAAATAGTGTGGTGATAATAGATATTGTTATAAACATATAGTGTTGGATATAGACCCCACAGGGGGGTAATTGTATTTCACTGTGTGTGTATTAATTGAAGTAGTGTTTTCCTAAAAAAGGAATGTGAAGGTCACTGCTAGAAAATGTTCAGACAAGACCATCCTCATATATACAACAAAAAATTGCAAATCATAGGATCATCAAAAAAAAGGGGGGGAGTATAGGGGTCTAAAAAAATATATATATTTAAAACCAAAAACAGCATAGGAGAACCAGAGGGATGTTGGATAAATATAGCAGAGTATATGCTCAAACGCTGCAAAATATTGCCCGCTTAGAATGTACAAAAACCCTTGCCACTTGATGAAAAGCAAAAAATAATAAATGTGATGATAAATGGTCTAAATCTGCCCAATGCTTCTCACTACAGCGTGAGATGTTGCAAGCACTGGGTTTACCCTAATGAGGGGACCATATCATATCATATCATTGTGTGGCACAAAAAAGGGGAGGTTCAAAATGTGTATATATATATATATACAAATGTAATTATAAATATGAATACAGGTATTCATACAGGTATACACACAGGCATAAACATGAACAGCTATATCAAACAAGTACAATGATATAGATGCAGCTTGCTTACTTACTCTGTTTAAATCTTTCCTCTGGTCTCCTAGCTTGTAATTAGGGGCCTGACCGGTTTCGTTGCTATTAACAGCAACTTTATCAAAGGCAGACTGTATCCATGTTGTTTTGCCCTTTCAAGGGCTTTTTATAAGGCTGTTTCTCCACCTATTCGCGCTGAAATTGCCACTTCCGGTTTTTTCGTGATACGTCACTTCCGGTCCCTCACTTCCGGTTTCACTTTCAATGTGCCTTGCAAAATGTCACTTCCGGTGACTGTAGTTGATACTTTCGTTTTAATATGTTTGATATGAAAAACGCTGTTCCACACTTAGTGGTAGTCACCTTCATCATTCATAAGAATGGACATGTGTTCACTATTTTGCATGACAAGTGTAACACCCCAAACACCACAGCACTCATTTTAAATTGTGGGTTTTGGGAAAGTCTACAGTAGTAATAAAGGTAACAGTAAGAAATGGCAACAGCCCAAATGTACATACATATATATATCATATAGTTCCCAGCTGTTACACCATTTAAAATGATGTTTGTATTCAATTAAATTCTTACTTGTTCTCCATTCGTTTAAATAGGGTCTCCATATTATTTTCTTATAAGAAGGCTGAGAAGGAGGAGTCTTCATTCAATCCATTTGGGCTAAGAGCCTTTAACACATATATCCACTTACATTCTAGCTGTAATAATCTCTTCTTTTTATCACCTCCTCTAACTCCTGATGTAACACTATCAATTATATGAAATTTCAAGACATTCTGATTTTCATGATGATACAGTCTCACATGTCTGGAGACATAGGAACATGAGTATAGAAGTGATCTTTCCCTAAAATATATTTTTACTGTTTTAGTTGCAAGCCATTTAAATGGCAGCATTCAATAAAATGTATTTTGTTTCTTTAGTTTAATATATTTCATTTAAATTATACAAACAAGAGGGGACAGAGAGGGGACTGCCTTACAGGAATACAAGGAAATCAACAAGGCTTGAAAAAGAGCGATTAGACTGGATAAAATAGAAAATGAAAAATGAATTGCAAAAGAGAGTAAGACTAACACTAAAATATTTTAAAGTATATTAATGGGAAGAATTCGAGGAAGGAAGCTATAGGAACATTACAATGTGACACAGGCAGATGAGCTAAATAGGTTATTTTCTTCAGTATACACAAGGGAGGTACCAGTGGTTGGGAAACGGCAACATTATGGGGCTCCATTACCTTTGCCAAATAATTGGTTAACACAGGAAGTAATCCAAAAGAGGTTGGAAAAAATAAATGTTAATAAAGCCCTGGGTCTTGATGGAATACATCCAAGGGTACTAAGGGAACTGGGTCCTGTAATCGCCAAACCATTATATTTAATTTTTCAAGATTCACTCAATCTATGAGGTTAGTAGGAACCTGTATCAAGGCAACTCAGTAGATGTAGTCTTTTTGGATTTTGCAGAGGTTTTTGATACAGTGCCACATGGGAGACTATTGTGCAAACTAAGGGATACAGATGTTGCAGTAAATATCTGCTCATGGATTGAGAGCTGGCTAAAAGACAGGAAGCAAAGGGTTGTTGTAAATGGAACATACTCCGATTGAACTAATGTGGTAAGTGGGGTTCCTCAGGGCTCAGTATTAGGTCCTCTCCTTTTTAACATATTTATTAATGACTTAGAGGTGGGATTGGAGTGTGGTGTCTCCATTTTCGCTGATGACACGAAGTTGTGCAAGGTAATTAAATCAGATAGTGATGTGCTTTACCTCCAAAGCGATTTACATAAAATTGAGGAATGGGCATCTAAATGACAGATGAGATTTAATATGAATAAATGTAAAGTTATGCATCTGGGAAGGAAAAATAGCCATTCAATTTATAATCTTAATGGAGCAAATCTAGGTGTATCAGATATTGAAAGGGATTTGGGAGTGCTTGTGGACAACCACCTAGGTAACAGTGCTCAAAGCCAAGCAGCAGCTGCAAAGGCAAATAAAATATTAGCATGTATTAAGAAGGGTATAGAAGCCAGGGAAGCAAATATTCTGCCACTATACAAATCTCTAGTACGCCCTCATTTGAAATATGCAGTACAATTTTGGGCACCACTTCATAAAAATGACATTTTAGAGCTGGAAAAGGTACAGAGGAGGGCAACAAAACTAATAAGGGGAATGGAGGGGCTAAGTTATGAAGAAAGACTAACCAAATGAAACTTATTTTCTCTACAAAAAAGGCATCTAAGAGGAGATATGATTACCTTATATAAATACATCCAGGGTCAGTATAAAGATTTGGCAAGGGAGCTTTTTGTGCCAAGAGGACATCCCTTGAGGTTAGAAGTAAAAAGATTCCACCTTAAAGAAAGAAAAGGGTTCTTCACAGTAAGGGTGGTTAATCTGTGGAATTCTCTACCAGAGGAGGTGGTGACAGCGGATTCGATAGATAGCTTTAAAAGTGGACTGGATTTATTTCTAATTAAAAAGGGAATTCAGGGTTATCATGGATAATTAGAGAGGCAGTATTTATCCAGGGAGAAGTCCGGTCTCGGGTGTCTGGGATCAGGAGGGAGTTTTTTTTTTTTTTAATACAACTAATTCATTAATAGTTAATCCGCATATTGCAGATCGGAGGAGATCTTGAAAGGTTCAACTTGATGGACTGAAGGTCTTTTTTCAACCTTAAATACTATCCGCCTTATTAAATTGCGATTTGGTAAATTTAAGAGGGCTCTATTTAAGCACACAGCATATTTTATTTACAGAAGTTTTTAGTTAGTGAAGACCTTGCTTTTGGATAGAAGTTCACCAACTAAAAACTTCTGTAAAAAATATATGCGGTGTGCTTATATAGAGCCCTTTTAAATTTACCGAATCGCAATTTAATAAGGCTGTTAGTAACTATGTAACTATAAGGTGTATGCTTGCTAATGCCAGAAGCTTGCCAGGAAAAATGGGAGAGTTATTGGCAATTAATGAAAATTGGGATTTAATAGGCATTACAGAAATATGTTGGGATGAATCTCAAGACTGGACTGTTAATCTGGATGGTTATAACCTATTTAGGAAAGATAGGGGCAATGGTAAAAGAAGAGAAGGGAATTGTCTGTATGCTAAGCCTGAATTTAAGCCTATAGTCAAAGGAGATATTTATGGCAAAACTAGTGATAAAGTTGAATGTTTGTGGGTAGAGTTGAATAGCGAAGCAGCAAATACTTAAAGAATATTAGTAGGAGTATGCAACTGCGGACTTTAGGCCTGCAAATGGGTCGCATTTGCGGAGGTGGAGGCTCCCACGTCGACCGCAAAATTTACGGACTTACCGTCCACAAATACGAGCCGCGGGACTTAGCAAAAAAAACATTACGACCTCGCAAAAATCCGACCTTAGAGCACGAAACCAGCGCACATGAAAACATTAAAAACACAATAAATACACACAAGAAACACATAAAAACCTTACCCAAAGCAAGGGGGGGGGGGGGGCACCCAGGACCTCGGAAACTGAAGTTACACCTTAGTTTAAGTTGAAATACAAGAGTTTAGACACCTGAAAATCACCTAAGCGAGAGAAAAAATGGCCAACGAAAAAAACGAAAACGAGGCTAAGGACGCAAAATTTGTACACTTACTCGCAAAACGAAATGAACACTCCAGACCAGTTCATGCGGCACGTAACACACACTATGCGGCACGTACCACACTGAAATTCCCCACCATTTTAAATGAAACACACAACTATTAGCCGCAAAATGGCGTCTGGAAAGCAAATAGCGCATGTGTATTGCGTTCTAACGGTTTCAACCACCTCAAAGTTTATAAATACTGCCCACTTTCCAGAAAGTTCTACATTTCTCCTCAGATGATGAACAGTGTGACTGGAGAGTTCTCTGCTGAAGTTACTTCAGAAGATAATTACTTACCAATTTACAAGTTCACAATCTGCAAATTCCAACAGAGAGGTAAGCTATAATACATTTAATTTATTAAGAAAGCCACCCCCCCCAAAAAAAAAAAAACATTTGAAATATTAACACCAAAGACTTCAGTCATGTATAGTGACATTTCAAATACACATATATGTGTATGAGCCCTACAACAAGCTCATCTTAACTCAAACAAATGAAATAAATATATTAAAGTGACATTGATTCACAGAAAATAATGCCACAAAAAAAAATTACACACATACATATTTAACCTGCAGCTTCATCTTTGCCTTTTTTGCACAATTTCAACAGACTCTGCATCAACAGCGTCACTCAAGACTTTGCAGCGTCGACTGTGAAAGGGGATCACTTTTGAGGTAAGATAAAAAATTACATTACATGCAGAAAAAAACCATGCTTTTCCCCCCCCCCAAAAAAAAATAGACAATTAACCATTTCCCTTTCTCTTTCAAACCAGACACTACATGAAGACTGGCGGACCAACATTGGCAGTAAGGGACCCTCTTTCATTCATACAGCAAAAAGACTTCAATCAAGGTATAGTATAACAAGTAAAAACACACAAAAAAAATCACTTCTTTCCTGCCCGCCAATATGAAAAGTAACAAAAAAAATAATAAGCCTCAATACAAATTACAGCAAACCCAAAACACCACACTTATTTAAACATTGCTAACACATATACAATTCTAAAAGAAACATACTTGCATAGGAAAAAAGCTCTCAACAGAACCCATAACTAAAATATAACTGGCAGACACAAAACAGGATAGTACAGCAAACACTACCAACATATAGAAAATCAACTTATTATTCCTGTTTACTCTACAACAACCTCTAACCCTGACCCAGAAGCCAAATGCAGCATCCCAAAAGTGGTGAACACAAAACAGGATAGTACAGAAAATATTCCCAACATATAGAAAATTAACTTAACATTCCTGTTTAGTCTACAACAACCTTTAACCCTCAGCCAGAAGCCAAATGGTGCATCCCAAAAGTGGTGGACACAAAACAGGATAGTCCAACAAACATTGCTAACATATACAAAATGGAACAATCATTACTGTTTAGTCTGAAACAAACTCTAACTATAACCCAGAACAAAAATTGATCAATTTAAAAGTGCAGCACAAAAAAAACGATAGTATAAGAAATCATGATAACACATACACAATACACAACGACTACAGTAAAACAATAATCCAATTACACCAGTGGTGTACACAAAACACGATACTAAGACATTCTAGCCAGCGCTACACGGTTTCTCACACACGCAAATAAATACAATTTTACAACAAACAACCCAAAAATACGAACACATTGCTTTTGAAATAAATAAAACATGCTGTTGCTCAAAAATAAATTACAATAAAATAACATTTATCTTTTTCTTTTACAACAGACATTGCCTGAAGACTGTCGCACAAAGATTTGCATCCAGTGATATTCATCCTCAAATCAGACTTCCAACAAGGTAATAGTACAACAAGTAAAAAAAAAGAGACAAAAACAAAAGCATGTTTGCTCTGCAGCAATGTCAACATCAAAAAGAAAAAGCAACCAACAACAATGAGGCACACAAATCACGATCCTTCAATAAATATTCTTGACACATTTTAAATGTCAAAAGAAATTCTGTTTTACCTACACCAACCTTTAACACTAAACCATAACTTCAATGTAGCAACCCTAATGTGCCCAACATAAAACAGGATAGTTCAACAAATAGTGCTAACAGATAACAAATTCAACAAAAAAATATTTTTTCTGGTCCCTAATCTACAACATTAAGCCCACAACCTAAACAGACACACAAAATAGGATACTACAACAAATATTAATAACACCTACCAAATAACACCATAAAGCCTCTTTTCTGACCCACACCATATAAGCCTAAAAGTACAAAATAATACTACTATTACAAGAATCACCTACAGTTAAAATGACAAAGATCTAAATATTACTACCATTGACAACATCCACTCCACAATTCCCTTGTCTCTAAAGCCAAACGGACAAGATAAAAAGGAGCGTCCACCAAAAAACAACAAAACAATAACACATACTAATTTACCACTATAAAGCTAATTCATCTACAATGACCTATAATACCATACAACCAACAGAAATCTATAATCACAACAGTGTTGCACCAAAAACATTGTAGTAACAAAAAACACAAACAAGCATTTCGAAAACAAATTACAATCACAAACTAAACTAATAATACATTCTTTTCTTTTTACAGATTAATATGGCTGATAACGACAACAAACAGGAAAAGATAAGACGTCAAGCTAGAGAACAACAAAAAAGATGGGCAAACCAGCAGACGCCGGAGCAGAAGGAACATCGAAGAGAAAAAGAACGGAAAAGACTTGCAACCAAAAGACTAACAGATGGAAAAATAAAATCTAAACCTAAAAAGGCAACAAAAAAAAAAAACAAAGCATTTAGAACCTGTTCCTGAATCATCACATAACATTTCCAATGATGAATTAGAAACTGAAACTGATATATGCTCTACAAATTGTCCTTTACTTAAGTCTTTAGCAGTAGAGGTTCATAATTGTGGTGACATGAATATTCTCTGTCAGTTTTGTGAGGCTTATCATTTTAAACAGGAAAGACCCAGAGATGGACAGTTCATTAGTTGCTGTCAAAAAAGCAAGGTCAAACTTCCAGAAAGAAAACAATTCCCAATATATTTACAAAACATTATAACTGAACCTACTTTTACAAACTACAAAAATTTCAAGACAAACATAAAATCCTACAATAGTGTAATATCCTTTGCATCTATGGGGGCAACATTAGCTGCTAATGTACCCGGACATGGTCCTTACTGCTTTAAAGTCCAAGGCCAAATTTACCATCGTACTTCCCATTTACATCCAGAGGAACGAGAGCAAAGAAAATTTGCTCAACTACATGTCCTATATACAATGTATGCAGCTGCAAGAAAATAAACAAATGCTTACCCAGTGTTTTTATAGAGCTAGATAAAATTATGGCCAATAACCCCTACACTCAAGCTTCTAAAAAAATGGCAGAAGTAGAACAACAACTTCATGCAGAAATACATCAATTACCAATCCCAAAGGTCAATATGGTACTTAAAAGAGATAGACATACTGATAAATGCTGTTATAATTTGCCAACATCAAATGAGGTTGCAATGGTGTTTCAAAATGATGAAGGAGAACCACCATTTCAGAGAGACATTAGAATATATCCCAGAAATGAGGAGCAACCATTCATTAATATCAGTATCTTAGGTACTAATTTAGATCCAATGACATATCCCATTTTTTCCCACACAGAGAAGCAGGCTGGCAACCATAATTAACCCTTCCCAGTTACCCAAATGCTAAAGTCCGATTGCGAAATAATATTTCCATGCTTGAATTTAAAGTAGCTCAAATTGCCATTCGAAATACATTTAATCTAATTTTATGTGGTGGAAAACTAACACAACAATGGATTATTGATTCCTATTTGCAAGTTGAGGCCAATAATTTAAACTTTATCAAATATCAACAAGATAAACTACATGTAGAACAGTATTGTGGATTAATTGATTATGTTGCTGAGGTTGCTACAAGCAGAGACATGACAGCTGGTAAAGCCATCATTTTACCATCTTCTTTCCAGGGATCTCCTCGCAATATGCGAGAAAGATACAATGATGCCATGGCTATTGTCACCAAATTTGGGAAACCAGATTTATTTATTACATTTACATGTAATCCCCAATGGCTAGAAATTACACAAAATTTACTTCTTGCACAAACTGCTTCTGATAGACCAGATTTAGTAGCCAGAGTTTTCAAAATTAAATTAAATTAATTAATACGTGACATAACCATAACTCAATTATTTGGCAAATGTCTTGCTTATGTCTATACAATTGAATTTAAAAAAAGAGGACTTCCACATGCACATCTTATAATCTTTCAAGAAAAAGATAAGTTTGATACTGGTGACAAAGTTGATTCACTCATTATTGCTGAACTACCAGATCCAGAACTACATAGTAGACTATATGAGATTGTAACTCATCGGACCGTGTGGAGATATTAATCCACAATCACCGTGTATGGAAAATAAGAAATGTACTAAAGAATTTCCAAAAGATTATGGAGACAAAACTTATGCCAATTGTGATGGCTATCCATTATATAGAAGAAGAGAGGGACAAACTGCCATTATTAGTGGCAAAAATGTGGACAATAGATATGTTGTACATACAATCCACATTTATTCATGAAGTATAATGCACACATTAATGTAGAAGCCTGCACTTCCATCAAATCCATTAAATATGTCTACAAATATATTTACAAAGGCTATGATGCAGCTACTGTAGTCGTCAAAAGTGCAGACAAAACCGAAAGCACTGAGTTAGTACATGATGAACTTGCATCTCATGTAGATGCTCGCTATGTCAGTGTGCCAGAAGCTATGTGGCGTCTTCCAAAATTTGAAATGCACGATCGATCACATGCATTATGTAGATTAGCTGTACATTTGCCACAAAGACATCTAGTGTATTTCAATGCTGGAAATGAAACAAATGCATTCGCACAAAGTGAGCATCGTCACACTACACTAACTGCATGGTTTCAATTAAATTCAACTGATTCACAGGCAAGAGTATTCTTCTATATTGACATTCCAAATCATTATCTTTTCGTTAATGGATTATGGCGAACAAGAAAAAGCCGGGGAAATAAAATAATACCAAGAATTTACACTGTCAGTCCTAGAGACCTTAAACGTTTCCGCTTACGACTACAACTTGTAAATGTTCCTGGTGCACAAAGTTTTGAACAGTTAAGAACTGTTAATGACATAGTTTATGAATCATTTCATTTAGCTGAGCGACACAGAAACTTCCTAGTTGATGATACAGAATGGGAAAGATGTTTAGAAGAAGCAGCACTATGTCAAATGCCACAGCAGATGAGGGAACAATTTGCATTCATTTGTATCTTCTCAAATGCTCCAAATGCATTATCTTTGTGGGACACATTTAAAAGTAATATGGCTGAAGACTTTATGCAACGATACAATGAGCCGATTGCACAATTAAAAGCATTAATGGAAATCCAAGAAGTATTTTTAACTCATGGATTAAGTTGTGCAAGTTTTAGTCTGCCAGATCCAGGTCTTATAGACGACATCAACTTTGAAGACTATGACATTCAACTACAAACAGAAAGAACAGAAGAAAGACTTGCTTGCATTTCTTAAGTATTTAAAGTTGCATTTCATTTCATCAAAAATGCCCTAGATGATGACATGGTCAAAGAGCGTTATTTCTATCTCAATGGACCTGGCGGATCAGGAAAAACGTATCTCTTTAATTTATTGATGAGTTTTGTACGAGCACAAGGTCAAATAGCACTCGCATTTGCAACCACTGGAATTGCGGCACTTTTGTGAGAAGGTGGAAGAACTGTGCATAGTGGATTTAAACTGCCAGTGCCTATTTTAGAAACCTCAGTGTCGGATATTCGGATGACATCATTACAAGCCAAAAAACTAAAAAAAAAGGTAAATTAATTATAATAGATGAGGCTACAATGATGTCATGCTATGCCCTACAATGTATTGACCATTTGCTTTGTGAAGTCATGGTCAATACTTTGCCATTTGGTCGAAAGGCTATATTCAAAACTACAATAAATAACGAGGACTATTCTGAACTTGCCAACAAAGTCATATTAACATGTAAAAATAAGCATGCATTGCTTCTCAATAATGAAATATTTTTTTAAAAAAAATATCACAGTGCTGATTTTGTACTTGCTGATGACAAAGAAAGTCAGGCAAACTTTTCGACTAAATTCATAAACTCATTAACTCCTTCTGGAATGCCACCACATATTTTGCAGCTAAAGACAGGTGCAATTGTCATGTTACTGCAAAATATAAACCCCAAAAAAGGCCTATGCAATTGGACAAGATTAATTGTTCAACAATTAAAGGACCATTTCATAGATGCTGAAATTCTAACTGGTACCCATAAAGGAGAGAGAGTTTTCATACCAAGGATAGATTTGGCACCAAGTGAAAGTAGCCTCCCTTTTATACTTCAAAGAAGACAATTTCTCATCATCATGGCATTTGCCATGACCATTAATAAATCACAAGGATAAACTTTCAAATCTGTGGGTATATTCTTAGAACAACCAGTATTTGCACATGGCCAATTGTACGTTGCCTTATGGTGCAAAAATCCACAGGCTATTAAAGTTTACATCGAAAACAATGAAAGTCAGGGTGATTTATTAGAGGATGGACGCATTTTTACAAAAAACATTGTCTACTATTAAGTACTGTAACTTTCAATTAAACAAACACAACCCATGCCACACAAACTTCAAAGAAAAGTAAAAAATCACATCAAGCACAATGTAACAACAAAAAACAAAGCAAAAATATAGAGAACTGGCGGTTTCTTTCAATAATTCTTTTTTAGGGCACTCAAAAACGTTGGACAGCACCACTATTTCCATATGAAACTCCATACAATGGCAAAACACATAGAGAACAGGGTATCAGATATTGAAAGGCATTTGGGAGTGCGTGTGGACAACCACCTAGGTAACAGTGCTCAAAGCCAAGCAGCAACTGCAAAGGCAAATAAAATATTAGCATGTATTAAGGGTATAGTAGCAAGGGAAGCAAATATAATTCTGCCACTATACAAATCTCTAGTACGCCCTCATTTAGAGATGGAAAAGGTACAGAGGAGGGCAACAAAAGTAATAAGGGGAATGGAAGTTATAAAGAAAGACTAACCAAATTAAACTTTTTTCTCTAGAAAAAAGGCGTCTAAGAGGGGATATGATTACCCTATATAAATACATCCAGTGTCAGTATAAAGATTTGTCAAGGGAGCTTTTGTGCCAAGAGGTTTCCAACTGACAAGAAGACATCCACCTTAAAGAAAGAAAAGGGTTTTCACTGTAAGGGTGGTTAATCTGTGGAATTCCCTACTAAGGGAGGTGGCGGCAGCAGAATCAATAGAAAACGTAAAAAAGGGATTGGATTTATATTTTTAAATAATTAGCGCATTCGGGGTTATCCTGGGAGGAATCTGCTCACCAGTATACGGTCAGGAAGGAATTTATTTTTTTCCTTTTGAGACAAAAGTTTGACTTGTTTTTTTTTTTTTCAATTAACAATGAATCTGCATATTGCTGATCAGAGGAGATCTTAAAAGGTTGAACTTGATGGGATAAAATACTTTTTTAAACTTCAATTACTATTTTAAAAAATATATTTTTACTTTCAATCTAGTTGCATAATATATCAGTTTGTTCTGATATGTCCCCTTTAGTTGTTGAGTATATTCTAGGGAGGACAAATAAGATTATAGTGGATTCAATAGAATTAGTCCTATCGCTGAATAATTTATTTACAGTATTATTACTATTTATAATACATTAGAACTTTATATTGTGAATTTATTATTTAGAGTGGTGCTATTTACAGTGTATTTTATTTTATCTTATTTTATATATGTGTTTTTATGGTTGGACTATTTTTATTTATCTTTATTTTTATAGCGACGTCACATGACCCGGAATTGACGCCATACCCTATCGAAACCGGAAGTGACAGGTTTTACTTTCGGTTATGAATTTGGATGCCATTTTGAGGCATGGAAAGCTTTAAAATCTTATTTTTTAAACGTATACTCAACTATATCCACTGAGGAAGCCTTGACATAGGTGAAATGTGTTAGGTCTATTGTTTTATGAATCTAATATCATCAGAGACATTTCTCATGTTTAATCTGTTTATGTTTATTATTTTTATTCTAATCTAGTAACTAGTCTTTTATTTGTGTAATGATGTACATGCGTATAGTTTTACATATATGAAGCCGTGTATCAAACATTTTATGCAATAAAGCTTTATCCCTATATAAAGAACAAGTACACTAGTTTTCCATTTGCAGCATATAGCTGCTTGATTGAGATCATTAAGGGCTTGGGAGAAAACCCTCTGAGGTCTAAGATACCTTCAGGCTTACCCTAAACAGGGTACTTTCTTCAAGACAAGAGAGATCCAGCTATTCATAAAGGATTGGTACCTACAAAGTAAATACCTGGAACACGCTTGAGTGTCTGTGGAGAGGGTCTCCAGTTATGTGCGTTGCAAGCCTCATCCCGTGAGGTTATAAAATATGAGTTTTTATTATCTATTCTCTTACACTTTATTTACAATGATCAATATAATTTACTTTGCACTAGGAGGTGGTGCCCTTGTCTCCCACCTGCCATTTGTGCTTTTATCTTTTACCATACAACAAGGAACACCACATGGACAGTGTTCTACAAGAAGACTGCCCCCCTCTGTCAATTTGATATCAGCTTTTGGTCCAGTGCTACATACATATTTAGGAATTGATAATCTGTGGACCATATAGGACTATAGTAGACAGTTTCTTCTACACCAAAGGAACTTTGAAGTAAGACTTCACCTACCTTCTGGAAATTATTACCGGTAATTTAAGGTGATATGACCTGGCCACCTTCATCTGTAAACCATCTTTTCTGTGATATTGACTATATCCTATTTATATTATGTGCCAGCGCTACTTTTTAGTACACACACCTAAGGTGGTACACCATTATTGCTATACAAATTCATATATATATTACAATTGCTAAATAGAACATCTTATATCAAAAACATAGATAAGACACACAGAAGCCTATTGATCTGTGTACATTTTTCATAGAGGGCATCATTATCCTATTGTTTAATCAACAGTGCTAAATAACACAGATAGCATTAATACTGTATTGTAAAGCTCTATTTATGGACTGTTTTGTCGCAAAAATACCACATTTGACCTGGTGTATAAATGAACAATCCTACCAGTACTACTTTAAAGTGTAGCATGATTTTTCTTATTTCTACATCAACTGACCCAGACATTAGGGAAGGGGGGGGGGGGGGGGGGGGGCAGGGTATTGGTTGTTGTTACTATTTCTATTTGTCTGTAAGCTGGGTTGACCAGCAAATGGGATGATAGGAGCGTGCACTGTGAAATTTGTATTTCTTTTGTGCCTTTGTAGGGATGATGTCTACACTTTGAAGGTGACTGCTGCCCATGCCCAGCTAGAATGGAACCCTATATCTGGGAGCTAGCAAATTATTTTCAAATATTTTTTTTATTGTAACCAAAAAGAAATGCAAATAATTAACATCCGTGATGTAGATATGCATAACTATAGAAATGTCTATGTTCTTTTATATCATTTTTCATTAAATTATTAACAGTGAAAAAAATATTTTCTTTTTCTATTTTTTTTATATAGGGAATATAATTGATGAATAAACCAAGAAAGGAAGTACATTTACATAACCAGTTTCAGCCATAGGCATATGATAGCATCTGACACAAACAATGTAAATGTAGATCAAAGAATGAGAACCCCTGTTCACGCAAAGCACCCTGCTGGTTTTGTCATTAAATGCACCTCATCAATCAGGTGTTGAATCAAGGCTGGAATAACATTTGCCCAATGTTTGCCATTGGGCTATCGAAGATTCTATTCTTGAAGATATACTGATATCTACAGGCCATCCGAGTTGGAATTTACCCCAAGTGGCAAACGATGATCCTACAAAATGTTACAATATGATTGGCTGGGAATATCTACAAGGTGTGGCTAGGATGGGTATAATTAGGCAACATTTACTGACATGGGGCAGAATTATTAGTGGTAAGGCAAATAGGCAAGCTAGGATACACTACACCTTTGCATTCATACACTTAGACATTAGTTAAAGCCTTGTAACTCAAGATGCTTCTCTTACTTTGTAATTGTATGATAATAAATATTTCATTTAGAAGTTTATACTGTTTTGGAGTTTATTTAAGCAGTCAGATGTATGTTAACTGGTGATCAGGAAATACGGTTAGAATTCCAGTATAAAAAGGACAGTATTTAACAAACTCTATTTTTATTTATTTTTTTCCTTATTTTTTTCTTCTGTTTCCTTTTTCTTCTGTCCCATTTCCTTTTCTCCAAAGTTAAATAGGTTCTTATGTTATCAATGTATTGATTTTTATGTATTTTCAGTGTTCAAATAGGATATCCTTTTTTTTAATTTTCATCTATAATTGCAGACATAGGGCCATATTCTAATAGAAGCCCGTAAGTGACTCTAACCTGTAATTTTGACTATAGGTGTTAATTTCTCAAAATGTCTAGATGTATTTTATTGACTATAGCCCACAACTCAAGTCTTTCAGCCTTTTTTAATTGCATATTTGTGGGTTTTGAGACATGTTCTGCAATTCCGCAATTAATTATAATGTGTTTCATGCCTTCCCATGCTTTTACAGTACAGTGATGTGTGTTTAATTGCTGCTACAGCTATAATAAGTGTTTGAAAAAGCCTTTAGTACTCTTAATATTTTTGTCAGAAACTTGATACTTTTTCATAGAATATTGATTTTGTGTAACTAACTATTTACTGCTTGTAATGTTTGAGCTGTACAAAATTCTATGCAGATGTAAGCCCTAAGTAGCTGGCCCATAGTGATTGTGGGCAGGTACATCATAATCGTAATGAGAGTAGCTAATAGAATGTGTGGTAATTTAAAGAGACATTTTAAGTGTATGTATCATTATAACCTGGGCAATAGAATAGGGCACATAGAGCCCCATTCTATTCAAAGCCTGCAAGTGACTCTTAATGTTGGCTGTGGGTGATTTTTCTTTCTCTAAACGTTTAGATATATTCTATAGCAGTAAGCCTGCAATTTATGTCCTTAAGCCTAAACACGTAAATCCTGCTGCAAGCTTTTAAGGGGCATGATTATATAATGCTCGCATTGTGAAACTAATCCCGCAATTTAAGTGTGAGCTACAGCCATTGCAGCCAATAGAAAATGGGCTAACAGATCAGTGATTGACAGGGAGATATAATTAAAAAAGCTTCATGCCCCTTCACGACTGTGTTGTAGATTTTCACAAATTAGCACACAGGTACTGGAGCTGGAGCTTTTGGTCTTTTGAGAGAAAGAGAAGGTGTTTGTCGAGAGTAGGTTATTATGATTTTATTCATTTATATTTCTCATATACTTTTATAGTTAAACTATCAAAACACATGGTGCGCTGCAGGGCGGAACAAGGTATGATTATGTCAGTATTTATGAATGTACCGCTTTAACATTCTAAATACTGACAAGTGTTTACACTTTCTATTTTAAAATGAATTTTCTATTAATTTTTAACAGCATTTCACATACTGGTGCACATAACACCTAAAATATGCATGGTGTGCTATCCTTCTGATATAATTATCCCTATTTACTGGCCCATTATATTACATTGACATTGACACAGGCATGGTTTCCAATGGAGTGCATGTTCCAATACTTCCAATATGCGTTCAAGCACAACATTATTGGTGTTGTTTGTTAGTTAATAAGGAATTAGATTGGGGGGGTGGGAGAATTCCAAATAGCGCACCATCTTTACGTATGGGTGTTCCACAGACCTCAAACCTGGGTCCCTCATGTAGTATTGCGTGTCTATGACACATATGGACTGAAGTCTGTGCCTCTTGTGACAAAATAAGAGTTCTCATGGTGGTGATTTAAAAGAATGTTTCTTTATTCATAAAATTAAAATCCAGATTGATACAATCAGTTGATAAGTGCAATAAAAAAACGCGTTTTGCTGCTGATAGTCTGCAGCTTCCTCAGTGATTTTAACCTATGATATATGAGAATACAGTAGTATTTATAATAACAACATTTAAACGTAGCGAATAGGTATAATGGATCATACAATTAGAATCGCGTATATGTATATGTTAGTGGTATAAATGTCACCTTGTTTGTTTATATACATTTATATTGTAACAGGCACAGTTCTTGGTTTTACGTAGTATAAATACATTTGTTTAAATATGTGCAGCAGTTATTTTACAGTGTCTATGATACAAACAATATGATTCTACATTTTCAGTGCATAGTACAGCAATAAGAATACAGGTTTTCATATATTTATATAGGTTAACACTTTCATACCCAACAAAGTAGGGTGTGTTTGTAACAGTCGTTATGTATTAAAGTAAAAAAAAGAAAAAAAAGTACCGATACATACACCCAAAAGTACTAAAAGACCATCCATGCCCAAACCCTCCATTAACAACGATGAAGATCCACAAAACACATCCAGAGACACCCATCCACAAAATTCAGCTGTAGTGGACAAATATAATCTGGAAAGATTTAGATTCAGAAGACCTGACCAACAGAGAAGAAAAACAGCCCAAAGAAAAGAAAGGAGAAATTCAATCACATTGAGAATGAGATCCAAGAATTACCATCGACAAGTTTTATCCCTCTAGAACCCCACCATTCTTTTTTAGTCCAGGAGGGGAAGCTACAACTCACGAACTATTGGCCAATACCAGTTTCTCTGGTACTTACGGGGAGGGGGGGGGGGGGTAAGATGGAAAAGAAGGCAGACTGGAGGACTAGAAGAGAAGAGCTGGTAACAGCAAAAAGAATGAAAGGAATCCACACAACACCATACAAATCTTCAATCTTTCATCTGAAAGACATCAAAACAATCTGCTCAAAAAAACACATCAAAAGATCCAATATCAACAGAACAGAAAAAGCTGTGCTGGACACCTTAAGCAAGGACGCCTCCATTGTCATCAGACAGGCAGACAAGGGAGGAGGGATAGTCATACAAGAGAGAAAGGACAACAAAATAGTTCCAGTACATAAATATACTAGCTCCAAAAAAAGCCATCATTTATCATCTCCCTAAAATCCATAAAAAACCTACTAACCCACCTAGATGACCGATAGTATCAGGGATAGGATCCCTGACTGAGAAACTATCCCAATATGTGGACTATTTTCTACAACCTCTAGTCACTACACTTCCATTGTATACTAGAGATATACCGCATATCCTGGAAAGTCTATCACATCTGGAATGGAAAAACTCCATTCATTGGATAACCCTTGACGTTACCACCCTATACACATCGATTTCCCAGAAACAGGGAGCAGAAGCCGCCAAATACTTCATGGAGACACATGGGGATTCCTCCGTGAAGCTCAGGTCCACTTTATAGTGGCTTCCATCGCATTCATTCTTGAACACAATTACTTCAAGTTTTAAGAGTCCTTCTATGTACAAAAACAAGGAACGGCAATGGGAATAAAGTTCGCCCCCAGCTTTGCAAATCCATACATGGGCATCTGGGATGAGAAATATATTTGGAATAACAACCCATTTTCCAAAAATATCATATACTGGAAGAGATTTATTGACGATATAATTCTGGTATGGGAAGAAAACAATGAGCAAGACATGAACTCTTTTTTTGGACATGTGAACAACAATGAAATTAATTTGAGATTCACTATGAATCATAACCAGCACTACATCCTCTTCCTTGATGTAATACTAATAGGAGAGGAAAAATCGGTTTCAACCAAGCTATACTCAAAACAGACGGATACAAATGGATATTTGCATGCATCTAGCGGACATGATTCGAGAGCAGGAACATTCCGCCGGATCCAAAGAAATCGCTTCAAACTCTCAGACTATGATGCAGAGAGTGAGAAACAAACTAAGAAATTACTAGAAAAAGGATATAACAGTAAGATTGTGAAAGAGGCAAAAGAGAAATCTAGAACCCTAAACAGAACGGAACTCATGAAAAAGAACGAAACATCATAAACAGAAAAGAAACGGGGAAGAATTGTAGATTTCTAACTAAATACACCTACCTGGAATAAGGGCGGGACCCACAGATGCAGAGCCAAGAGGTGCATCACATGTGGCTTTATGCCACACAAAAACAAGAACAAAATGCTCTCCAGCAAGGAATACAAGATACAACATCTTATTAATTGTAACACTACATATGTCCTGTACGTTATTACCTGCATTTGCGGAAAGCAATATGTCGGGCGCACAAAAAGAGAGGTTTAGGGAGCATCTGAACGATGCCTCCAAAAGGAGTACTGACAAATGTTTTACCTGCACACATCGCTAACAAACATAATAACAATATAAAGGGGATTACAATTAAAGCAGTGGAACACACACTACCCTCAGGACGGGGGGGTGACCGTCTACTCACTCTAAGACGTGCCGAGACCAAGTGGATCCACAAACTCAAGACACTGAAACCATAAGGTCTTAACAGGGATATTGACCTGGCCCTCCTCATCCTCAACCTCCCTCCTCAACCTCCCTCCTCATCCTCAACCTCCCTCCTCATCCTCAACCTCCCCATCCTCAAGCTCCCTCCTAAACCTCAAACCCCCCCATCATCAACCCCCTCCTAAACCTCCTAAATACGTTAAAAAGGAAATGACCTAATACTGAAACTTGAGGAACCCCGCTTACCACATTAGTCCAATAGGAGTATGTTCCATTTACAACAACCCTTTCCTTCCTGTCTTTTAGTCAGCTCTTTAGCATTTCCAATCTCTAACAATAATTGTATTTCCTCACTTTCAATTATATTTAGGGGTTTATAGCATACTCCCACCAATATGCGTTTAGAATTAGCTCCTCCACTATTTAGCTCAACCCACAAAGATTCAATGTTGCCGCTAGTTCCAGCATAAATATGTTCTCTGACTATAGGCTTACATCCAGGCTTAACATACAGACAAATCCCTCCCCCTCTTTTACCATTTCTCCTATCTTTCCTAAATAAGTTATAATCATCCAAATTAACTGTCCAGTACTGAGATTCATCCCACCATGTTTCAGTAATGTCTATTAAGTCCCATTTTTCTTCTACTGCTAATAATTCTAGCTCGCCTATTTTCCCAGGCAAACTTCTTGCATCAGCAAACATACACATTTATGTTGCTAGGGCTCTGCCGTTGTGAGGTGCTTGTCACTGTATTTGAGGCCCCTATTAATACCTACCTACTGTCTAATGTAACCCTCCCCCTTGGGTAAATAATTCATCCCTTTCCCTCTCTACCCTTTTTACCTCAATACTTCTATATAGTCCCTCCCCCCACCTACAAGTTTAAAAACTCCTTCAGCCATACTACCATCCTATCCCCTAGCACAAAAGCTCCCTCGTCATTAAGGTGCAATCCATCCCTGCTATAGAGATTGTACCCAAGTGAGAAGTCAGCCCAAAACCCTCTGCACTGCACCACTTTTTTAGCCATGCATTAACCTCCCTAGCTCCTTCTGTCTCTCTGGGCTAGCACATGTCACTGGTAGTATCTCAGGAAATACTACATTGGAGGTCCTTGCTTTAAGCTTATTCCCTAGTTCTTTAAAATTATTCCTTAGGACACTCCATCTTCCACTTACTTTTTCATTGGTCCCAATATGTACCAAGACCGCCAGTTCATTTCCAGCCCCTCCAAATAATTTATCCACCCGATCCACAACATGCCGAACCTGAGCACCCGGGAGACAGCAAACTGTTTGATTGCTGGGATCTGGGTGACAAATCACCCTGTTT
Source organism: Discoglossus pictus (assembly GCA_027410445.1). NCBI lineage: Eukaryota > Metazoa > Chordata > Amphibia > Anura > Alytidae > Discoglossus > Discoglossus pictus. The sequence continues at coordinate 53,952 of JAPZIH010000965.1, forward strand.
ACCTTCCTCATAATAGAGTCCCCTACCACCAAAACCTGTCTTTTGCTCTGCCTAATCTGCCCTCCCACTCCTCCAGTAGAACTGTTCTCTCGGCTGTTAGAGGGAACAGCTCTATCTGGCATTGCCATTCCTGAATGGACATCCCCAATAGTTTCACCCAATCTGGCAAATCTGTTGGTGTTTGCCACCTCAGAACTGGCCTGCCTCCTCCTCCTCATGTTTCCCCTGATTCCCCTTCTAACTGTATCCCAGCTACCTCCCTGAAATCCTCACTAGCCCCATCTCCACCCTGCATGCTAGGCCCAGCTAAACTGTGCTCAGTGAGCACCAACTCCCTTTCCAGTGGAGCAATATCACTAAGTGCTGCAATTCTCCTCTCCAGTTCTCTAATATGAGCTTCCAGAGAGGCAACATGCTCACACCTCTCACAGAGGTATGGACCCTGGATCATCTGTTCCAGTAGTACATACATGTGGCGTGATGTACACTCCATGAGGTTGCCACTGGAATGACTCATGATTATCAGTTACAAAAATACAGTGAGAAAACAAATAAATGTATTTGTATAAATATTGCTTTTCTACACCTTAACCCAAACAAAACAGAAAAAATATATATATGTTTGTTTTCTACTTTTTCTTATAATACCCCTTTTCTTTGAATTCCCTCCTTTTATTCAATCTCCTACACACTAACTACACTTACACTAGAAATTATTGCAAGCTCCTAAGCTCGCTCTTCCCTTGTTAAAATAGATCCTGCCTACTCACCTGTACAATAATAAATGAGCACAGGACAGAAAACACCGCCCTGCCTCACAGAACTGATTCAAACAGAACACAACAAAATGCACACAGATAAACCTTTACACAGGCAAAACCACACCCACTCTCACCTGGACCCTGATTACAGCCCTCAGGACAAAAAACACTGCACTGATTTACAGAACTGATTTAAAAAATGTTTTTTTAAATTGTTCACTAACTAAACACTTCTGTAAAAAAATATGCTATGTGCTTATATTCGCAATTGAATATGGCTGTTAGGCTGCAAGCAGTTGCCGAACCCGCGACTTAGAAAAAAAAACATTACAAGACGCAGGACTAGAATAAAATACGAGGTAGAAAAAATATGAAGTTAACGGCCGAACCGCGAAAAACAAACAAAAAAACAACAAACACATTACACACTGCACACTGCACGGGGGAACAACCAGGACGTCTGGGAGTGAGGTGGAATTCAAAATTTAAGTTGATTTTCAAGAGTTTCGGCACTCAAAAATCGGCTAAGCAAAAAAAAAAAAAATATTGGCCCAAAAAAATGAAAATGAGGCTACATGACCCTGGACCGCACAACACACCGCCAACCGCGTACCACTTTCACACAGGAACGTACAAGGTACAAAATACACTACTACAAAGGATGCCAAATACTCGCGAACCGCGTAGCACATACAAACACAAACGACGCTACTTTACACTCCGAACTTGCAAATCACAACATTACGCATCTACAGTAGCGCTTTACACAAATAAACCAACTGTTTGCTCTCGCGCACGCAGCCTACTTCTAATGCACAGTTGGTACATTCATAAAACCCAGGTTTGAGGCCTGTGGAACACCCATACGTAAAGATTATGCGCTATTTGGAATCCCCCCCCCCGTCTAATTTCTTGTTTACTTTTAAGACACCTGTGTGAACAGTGTCTAGGGGAATAGCTGCACATCAGAAGACCGGGTGCACCTGGTATATGCTAATGACGTGGCGCACATGTGACGTCACATGCGCGCCGGGTTAAGGAGCGGAGGCCGGAACAGAAGCAGGTAAGTGAGGGGGAGTTATTTAGGGGGGTTTAGGTTGAGGAGGGGGGGAGGGGTTTAGAATGAGGAGGGGGGTTGAGGAAGGAGGATGAGGATGGGGGGGTTGAGGAGGGAGTTTGAGGATGGGGGGGTTTGAGGAGGGAGGTTGAGGAGGGAGGTTGAGGTAGGGGTTGAAGGAGGAGGATGAGGATGGGAGGGTTGAGGAGGGGGGTTGAGGGGGTTTGAGGATAGGGGGGTTGAGGAAGGAGGATGAGGGGGGTTTGAGAATGGGGTTTGAGGATAGGGGGGTTGAGGATGGGGGGGTTGAGGAGGGAGGATGAGGAGGGAGGTTGAGGAGGTATCATTTTATGAGTATCTCTTTTTCGTTGTCGCCATTGGCCACTTACAAATACATAGTGATATGGAATCTCAATGTATAAAAATTGTCTGGCCTCAGTGTCCTGGCAGTTTAATTGAAACCAAGCATTAAGTGTTGTTTCTCGATGTTCACTTTGGGCTAAGGCAGTTCTTTCATTGCCTGCAGTAAAGCAAACAAACTGACTTTGTGGCAAATGTACAGCTAATCGATACACAGCATGTGATCGATCATGCATCTCAAATTTCAGAAGATGTCACATTGCTTCTGGAGCACTGACATAGCGAGCACCTAAATAACATGAAAGTTCGTCATGTAAAATAGGATTTTCCTTTTCATTTTGTGCACCTTGCACAACAACAGTTGCTGCATCCTATCCTTTGTATACAGTATATATTTATACGCATATTTAATGGATTTAATGGAAGTGCAAGCTTCCACATTTATGTGTGCATTGTACTTCATCAGCAAATGTAGATTGTATGGAACGACTATCTATTATCAACCTTTTGGCCATGGATAATAACTTTGTCCTTCTCTTCTTTTTTACAAAGGGTATCCATCACAATTAACATAAGTTTGCATTTGAAATTGTTTTGGGAACTTTTTTGTAAATTTTTTTATTTTCCATATTTGGTGAATTTGGATTGATATCTCCACATGGGCCATGAATCCTTTTGTGTGTTACAATCTCAAAGTTTTGAATCTTTTTCTGGATGTGGCAATTCAGCAGTAATGACTGAATCCACTCTCTCTTCAGTATTCAATTTATCTTTTTCCTGCAAGATTAAAAGTATGTGTGCATGTGGCATGCCTCTTTTTTGAAATTCAATGGTATAAACAAAAGCCACACATTTTCAAAATAACTGTGCTTTAGTTATATCATGTATTAATGAATTGAGTTTTATTTTAAATACTCTTGCCACTAAATCTGGTCAGTGAGAAGTATTTTGTCCAAGATTCTAATTTTCCTTGATCTCTGGCCATTGTGATTACATGTGGATGCAAGAAAAAAAATCTGGTTTTCCAATTTTTGTGACCATAGCCATGGCATCATTATATCTTTCTTGCATATTGCGAGGAGATCCTTGAAAAGTGGAAGGCAAAATGATTGCTCTTCCAGCTGGAATGTCTCTGTTGGTAGCCAAGTCAGTGACATAATCCATCAATCCACAATATAGTTCTATGCGAAGCTTGTTTTGTTGAAATTTGCTAAAATTTAGAATATTTGTTTCAACTTGTCGATATGAATCAATAATCCATTGTTGATTGAGTTTGCCCCCACTTAAAATTGGATTAAAAGAATCCCGAATAGCAGTTTGTGCCACTTTATATTCCAGCATAGAAATATTGCATATAACACGCACTTTACCATTGGGATAACTTTGCAATTGTAATTTTGGTTCCTATCCTGGCTCACCATTTGGAAAGAAAATGGGATATGTCATTGGATCCAAATTACAACAAAATAAATTTATGTTTATAAAAGGTTGGTCTCCATTGCGTGGATATATTCTAACATCCCGCCCATACTCCTTTTTAAAGACCATGGTAACCTCATGGCAATTGATGTATTTGAGTATGTTGCTGTTCTTTTTCAACCTATGCTAATTGTTTGTATGCTTGACTGTATGGGTTGTTGGACATAATTTTATCCAGCTGTTCAAAGACTATGCACTAACACTGTTTATTTTCTGAAAGCATCATCCGTTGTTCAACAGCTTCCATTGTATCTAAGACATATAACTGTGCAAATGTCCTTTGCTCTCCTTCTTGTGGGTGTAAATGTGAAGTGCAGTGGTAAAGTTGTCCTTGAACTCTAAAACATTATGGACCATGTCCTTGGACATTTTCTGCTAATGTAGCACCCATAGAAGCAAATGAAATTGCACCTAATGTTTTTTTTTTATTGGTATAATTTAGACATGTTGGATTGCTCATTATAATTTGTAAGTAATCTGGAAATTTGTGTCTTTGTGGAAGTCTTTCTGACAACAACTAATGAAGTCTCCATCAGTTGGTCTTTCCTTGAGAAAATGATAGGCCCGCAGTATCCTGAGCTTCCTCAACATAGATACCACTACAACTTTCTATATCTACATTGGTGTCATGTGTATGAACATTGATGTCATGAGGCTATGTTTCACAGGCATGTTTTTGTTTACTTTTTATTTTCTTTGAAGCTCCAGCACACTCACTTTGTGTTTTCTTAGGCCCTCATTCAATTGCGATTTGGACAATTGAATAGGACTCTAAATAAGCACATAGCATATCTTTTTTAAAGATTTTTTTAGTTAGTGAAAACCTTGCTTTTAAATAGATGCTTACTAACTAAAAACTTATTTTAAAAAAATATGCTATGTGCTTGTATTAGAGCCATATTCAATTGGCCAAATTGCAATTGAATGAAGGCCTAACTCATTTTTCTTATATTTAAAAGTCTCTGTTGGTCTTTTTCTATTAAGCGTTGGGAAGTCTCGGGGGACTGTGCATCTCTCCACCTTTGCTTCCTTTCCCTTTCAGCTCTTCTGTTTTTTCTGTTCAGTTCAATTGTTTTTTCTCCGTTGTCCGCCATTGTAATCTGTAATTGTTAATACATGTGTAAGATTGTTTTTTTGTATTGTACATATTGTTTTTACCTGCTCTCAGTGCAAAACCTAAATAGCATTAATGAAAGAATGCAATGATTTGAAAAGCATTTGTAATTTTTTCATAAAATAAATGAATCCATTAAGGTTTTTTTTTTATTGCATACATTAAAAAGGAAAGGGCTGCACATATATATATATATATATATATTGATAAAAAAGATTTGTTTTTTTGTATTAATTAATTAAGTCATTAATAAATGAATAAACGTTAATGAATTAATCAATAACTGACTTGAATGGCAAACCTAAAGAGGTAATTATGTTTTCCTAAAGAAGGGCAAACACAAAGAGCTATGAGCAAAGTATAGATCGGGCTTTAAATAATTTACAATTTTAGTAATTTTATTAATGTTGAAATCAATCAGCTTATGAGGTCTAATTAGTGTTTTAAAAGTTAATTAGGTAAGCATATATGTATGCATAGTTTGTTTTATTATTATTAATGATTAATGAAATACTAAGGGCCTCATTTATTTGCAATGTCTCTCTTTACTCTATATAAGCACATAGCATATTTTAAGTTATGTAAAAATAATATGCTATGTCCTTATATAGAGCCCTATTCAATTGGCCAAATCGCAATTGAATGAGGCCCTAAATGAATATAGATTCATTAATTAATCATTAACGGTCACCAATGCAAAACAAAAAGGGCATAATGAAATCATGTACCTGTGAAATTGATGTTATTGCAGATAAAATCCTGCAGAGCTTACTCTCTGTCTTCAGTCAGGTGCAGAGATGATGAATCTGTGAAATTACATGATAATAATTTTTAATGTTTGTATTCAATTAATTTGTGACTCATTGAAACTATGATGTTTAATTGGCATACATGCAAAACAGAAACGCATAATCATCAATATATTCCTAAATAAAAGCAGTATAAAATATTAAATGTAGCATGTGTCAGAGTCTAAGAAACTGCTTTAAATATTTAAGTGCTTTAAAGGTCTTATCCCTGCCAGGCAATTATAAGCACTCCAGATATGTAAGTGCTTTGTAAAATGTACATATTTTTTGATTTATTATAAATGTTTTTTGTTTTTGTTTTTTTTAGTTCCAAAAGCAATGTACATGAATGAGCAGTAAGGCAGATATATAAGTGCAGGTTAAAAATGTTATTATTTTTATTGCAGTATAAAATGTAACCTTTTTTGTAATGATTACTAATTATTAACTAATTAATATACATTAATTAATCAATAACTGTCATCAATCCAAAATAAAAAGACTTAATCCTTTTTTGTTCCACAAGAACATAATTAAATCATATACCAGTAAAGGTGATCTTTATTCTGTTCAAAGGCTGCAAACATCACTCTCTGTGTGCAGTCAGCTGCAGAGATGATGAAACTGTCAAATAAAATGGAAAGCATTTGTAATTTTTGGATTCATTCCTATCAGGCAATCCGCAGCAACACAGATATGTCAGTGCATAGTAAAATATACATATTGTTTGTGGTCCTTTTTTTTTAATTTTTATTACTAATTAATAGTTAATACATTAATGTAGGTCAATGATGAGTAATGCAGATATATAAGTGCAATGTGAAATCTATGTGTTTTTATTGCATTATAAAATACACATTATTTTTTTGGTAATGATTACTAATAAATGAATGTACATTAATAATCAATTAATCAATGAATAAAGGTATTGTAAAGAGCTAAGCATTAATATATTAATAAACTAAAGGCATTGTAAAATATAGAATACTTGTTGTTCATACTAATGATTACTAATAATTAATAAAATAATGTACATTAATTAATCAATGTCTAAATATATTAGTAAGAGGTATGTATTAATATATTAATAAACTAAAGGCAGATTAACATTTTATAAAAAATGTTTTGATAATGATTACTAATTACTAAATTAATGTACATTACTAATTAATCAATCAATAAATATATTGCAAACAGCTAAGCATGAACGTATTCATAAACTAAAGGCAGTGTAAATTATAAGTTTATTGCTCAATTTTTTAAACTAATAATATATACCTTTTTTATGAATTATTAAATTATTAATTATTAATGATTAGTAATATAAATTAATATACTTTACCTACCGTATTTGTATTTAATATTCAGCAATCAGTATCCTGAAGAGCTAACAATCTCTTTGGGTTTTCCGGCAGCAGAAAATGTCCACTCAGACTCTCATCACCTGAGGAGAAAGTGTTAGTTCTGTGGCAAGTGTGCCCTATATATAGGCTGCGTGCGCGAGACAAAAGCGTTGGTTTAGGCGGGAAAGCTGCAATTTCGGATATCTTAATGTGTAAGTAAGTGTTGTAAAATGGCGGCATTAGTCTATTTTTAAGCGTTTCGCAAGCATTTTGCGTCCTTCCTATTAGTATTTTTCTACCTCGTACGTCGCTGGCTGTGTTTTGCACGGTTCGAGGTCGTGTAGCCTTGTTTTCATTTTTTTCGGACAACATTTTTTCTCTCGCTTAGCTGATTTTCAAGTGCCAAAACTGCTTAAATTCGACTTAAATTTGCATTCCACCTCACTTTCAGACGTCCTGGCTGTTCTCCCGTGCCGTGTGTGATGTTTTTGTTGTATTTGTTTTTGCATTTTTTTGTGTTTTTCTTGTTTTTTGGTTTGCGCTGTTCGGCCGTTAACTTTGTATTTTTCCTATATCGTATTTTCTTTTCTAAGTCCCCAAGTTTGTCTGTGTGAGCTTGCGAGTCTCTGTGTGAGGCTGTATGAGCCTGTGTATGTATGTATGTATATGTATGTATGTATGTATGTATGGGTGTGTGTGTGTGTGTGTGTGTGTATGTATGTATGTGTCTGTATGTGGCTCTGTATGTGTGTGCAAAGAAAGGAAAGAGAGAGAATGGGGAAGAGAGAGAAGGAGAGACAGAGAGGGAAAAGGGTAGAAGGGAGAGAGAAAGGAGTTGGAAAGAAAGAGGGGAGACAGAAGGGGGGAAGTAGGGAGATGAGAGAGAGGGGAGAGAGAGAAGGGGGAGAGCGGAGAAGGGATAAGAAGGGAGAGGGGAAGAGAAAGGGATAAGGGGGAAGAATAAAGTTGTAACGGAACCCATCACTGTTTTACCCTGTTTTATGGTTATGGTTAAAATATGATTACATTGCTATACTGTAGATATGTTGTTTTATGTTCTACAGAATATATTGGCTCAGAATATTACAGCTACTAGGCTAATAGATAATCCTATTACAGTGACTCCTCATAAGATAAGGAAGTCTATTGTATAAAGTGTTTTCATTATGAGACAATGAACAAAGGGAAGGATAATCTGATCAATGTCTGATTGTATCAAAGTAGCCAGGTAGCCTCCGGGGGGTGTGACCACACCTATTGTCCCTCTATGTGTATTGTGTGGCCAACTATGGGGGATGTGTATTGCCTGTGGGAAGAGATGTGTATATATATATTTCTGCACAACAAAATAAAGACAGTATTCTTTGACCCCCAATTGAGTGTCGTCCAATATGGGAGGTCTGGGCTTCTGAGAATGCGCAGTGCTTCTATATGGATATTTAACGGTATACCAGCGGAGATATTGGACTTCGTGTTCCAACTCCGTTACAAAAGTGAAAAAGGAAGACAGGGCGGAGAGAGAGAGAAAGATGGATAGAGAAAGGAGAGAGAAAGGGGGAGAGAAAAGGGAGGGGGAGAGACAGTGAAACAGGCATGTGGAGTGAGGGGGAGTGACATAAATAGGGAGAGGGGAAGACAGAAAGAGGGGGAGAGAGAAAGATGAGAGGAAGAGAGAGATATGAAGGAGAGAGGGGGAGAGAAATAGGAGAGAGAGAGAGGAAAAAAGAGGGCTAGAGAGAAAGAGATGGAAAGGGGGAGAGAGAGGAAGTGAGAGGGGGAGAGAAAGAGAAAGTGAGAGGGGGAGAGAGACAAAGAGGGGGGAAAGAGGAGGGGGAGAGAGGAGAGATAGAGAGAGACAGAGAGGGGGAGAGACAGAGAGGGGGAGAGACAGAGAGGGGGAGAGACAAAGAGGGGGAGAGACAAAGAGGGGGAGAGACAAAGAGGGGGAGAGACAAAGAGGGGGAGAGACAAAGAGGGTGAAGGGAGGAGAGGGAAAGAGGGTGAAGGGAGGAGAGAGAAAGAGGGTGAAGGGAGGAGAGAGAAAGAGGGTGAAGGGAGGAGAGGGAAAGAGGGGGAGGAGAGGGAAAGAGGGGGGAGAGTAAGAAAGAGGTAGAGAGAGAGAAAAAGAGGAGTAGAGAGAGGGAAGGAGAAAGGGAGAGACAGAAAGAGGGGATAAAGAGGATGGAGCCATGGAAGGAGACATGAAGACAGAGCAGGAGAGACAGAAACAGGTAGAGAGAGTGTGAGAGAGGGATGGGGAGAGCGAGGGGACAGAGGGGAAGTGAAGGGAGGGGTAGAGTGAAATTAGAGAGCAGCAGAGAGATGGGAGAGAGAGATAGAAAGGAGAGGGAAAGTGAGGCAGGGGAGAGAAAGAGGGAGAGTAAAGGGAAGGAGAGAGGAGAGAGGGAGTGAAAGAGAAGGGGGCAGAGGGGGAGTGAAGGGAGAGAGAAAAAACGGGAGAGTGAAATGTACGATGTAAGTTAATTCCCTTATAATTATGTTTATTATTAAAATTGAACTTCCAAATTCCACGTCGGGACAGCAAATCAATATTAGCACAGGGCATCACAACTCTTAAATCCACCCCTGAGTTAGCAGAGAACATTAATGCGTCAACATATTCCATAGCGCTATACAGGGGTTATGTACAAGGCAAGAACAATTTCAAACAGTGCAAAAGATGGAGGGCCCTGTTATTTATTTACAAGTGTATATGTATTATTGTGTATTTTATGTTGTTTTCTCTTAATGTGTCTTGTATTTAGTTTTATTAAATTGTGGTTGACAGACTATTATAATTATAATAAATTTGTGTTAGTTGGTGTGAGTTTGGGTGGATACTCAGACCACCTTAAATAATACTGTGCAACTGCACTAAGCAAGGACATTTTTTTTTTTTTTTTAATCTTGAATTATATTTATACTCTTCTCAAAAAAATGAAACATGCACATTTTTAAAGCCAGTTTCACAAATGTATGAAACGAAAGGCAAATGACCTAAAATTAGTCATGTCAGGAAAGACATCCATTATATAGATTTCAATTACCCCAGTTTAAACCATACTCAATCTAGTTATCTTTTCCTATCCATGAATATCTATTCCAAAATGCTATCTCTTTTGTATTATGGTTCTGCTAATCATGAGAGAAACAGAGGAAGAAAAAAAAAGTATTTTCTTTTTCCCCCCTCTTTTTCCTTATAAAAATAAATATTAACAATAAAAATGTTCCATCCTTTCCCCCTGCTCTCTTCACCCCCCACCTTCCTCCCTCTCAGATTTTATAACTATAGTGAGACCAAAATGATTATTGTTAATACTAAAATATTAAAGTTATAACTACTTATATTATCTTTTACCAAAAGATTTTCATGATTATATCAAAACAGTGTTTTTTTTCTCTTTATATTTTTCTTTCTCCTCTTTTTCTCTATAAAAATGTATACAGGGTTTCAGATAAATTTAATAATTCTACCTAGTTAAATGTGATTGTCGTAAAGGGTGTTATTATAAACTCATTAAAACAACAGTGTTTCTAATTATTTTACTTACTATATCTAATAAATATAAATCCTGATATCTTAATAAAAGTAGGATTCCAATAATAATTTGTGCTCTAACAATCCTCCTACCCTTTTAAATATTATGTCTTTATTAGGTGTACACAAAATAAAAATGGGAGAAAAAAGCAGGAAGAGCAAAAAAATGAATCACTTAAAATAATTCCTTATATTTGGAATTGCTCTGCGGCACAGGCAGGCCTTGGGTGAGGAGGTGGAGGTATACCATATCTGTAAATTGGTATTTATTTCAGCATTGGACATTTTGGTCTTTTCAATCTCAATTTATTATTTTCTTAATTTGTTGACCTTCTTTCAGTTGAAAGGGGTGTATCATTTTCAGTTTCTATTTGATGTTTAGGAGTTGAAAAGAGAGAAAAAGAAGTGGTGGAGTCGCATTAAGATGTGTTAGACAAAATTGACAATATTTTATGGATGTATTGTTTCTCATACTATATCTTGTGATATGTATTGATAATGTCAATATCCAAAAATACCATCTTTTGCGACAAGAAGAGACTAATGAAGTAAATAATTCCTTATAAATATCTCTCAACCTGCTTATGCTGGGTGCCATAGATTCTTGTTTTTTTTTTATATTGTGGCCTATGACCCACCCTCTCTATACGTCATACATGGCTATAAGCTGAAATTAGACTGTTGGTGTCCATACAGGCTGTAACACTACACTCATATACACCCATCTAGAGGCTTGTATTCAGTTGTCTAAAAGACTATAAGACTTTCTGTTTTTACTGTAAATAAGACCTTTGTGATTCTCTGAGTTATTTTGAGTGAGGCTATCTGCACCTGTTTTCTTTTCCCACACACAGACTTGGTTACAGTTATACAGTTATAAATGAATATATATTTGTCGGAATAAAGACCTGAGGTATACTGTCTTGATACAAACACACAATTGTCATAACCAATTATTAACTAGAGTTGTATATAATAAGTTATATTTATAAAAATACACATTGAAGGAATGTTAAAAGTTGTATGTATATCAGCCATATTTTACAGTTTGAAATAGGACCTTCTACTTGCCCCCCAACTTAATAATTGGCTAACTAAACTATTGTACTGTGAATGGATAACACAAATTAATCCTTCTACAATATGTATCAGATCACATTAAAAATGTACACTTTCATGTACAACACTCTTTCTAAGAACATAGTAACAGTCCCAGTATTGAGTATGGGTCTCCAGAAATTCCCATTCATTTGCCAGGGTTAAATCGTACATAAACATATCACCTCATACAGGTATATTATACACTAGCGAATTGCCCGTCAAAAAATGACGGCAATGAAATTGTAAGTGAGCTAATGCTGTTTGGTGTATAATAATGAAATAAATAATACATTAATAAATTAATATACTTTACCTATTTTGAAGTAATATATGCAGGAAGCATTCTGTTGAGCTTACAATCTGTTTTGATGTTGCTGGAGTATTTACTAAAATCCAGAATAACCGCCGGCTGCAGCACGGACCGCAGCTAAACAGAGTGGTATTAAGTCAATAAGATGCTGAAAAGTAAAGTAAGTAATATATGCAGGAAGCATTCTGTTGAAGAGCTGATAATCTGTTTTGATGTTGCTGGAGTATTAGTGGTGTGGAGCTGCTGTGTAAGCGTGATGAATGTGTGCAGTGTAATAGAGTGCGTGTGCGAGACCAGTTAGCGTAGCTGTGTACTTCCGCATTAAAATGGCGGCAAATGTGTGGTATGCGTCTGTAGCGGAATATCCGTAGGTGTTTTGGGGTGTTTTGCGTGTTTAGAGTGCTGTAGCCTCGTTTTCGTTTTGTTCGGCAGCCATTTTTTCTCTCGCTTAGAGAATGTTTTAGTGTCTAAACTCTTTTATTTTGAGTTAAATGAAGGTGTAACTTCATTTTTTGATGTCCTGGATGCTCCCTCTTGCTGTAGGTAAGCTTTTTATGTATGTGTTGTGTATATTTATTGTGTTTTTAATTTTTTCATGTCCACGGGTTGCGGCCGATTTTTCTGAGTCCGTAATGGGTGTTAACGTGTCTCGTATGTTGTTTGCGTTGCGACGTAAAGTTCGCGAGGGTCGCAGTTGCTGGCAAGGAGCGCCGCGAAGCATGAGCAACGGCTTGAGCAGGCTCGCATGCTCACAACTATATATGTGATAATGTGCTTCACTTTAATCAACTATTCCAAATAAATGCATTTAACAGCGTTTCAAAAACTATATTTAATTAGTTTGAATAGATATAATTATGTTACTCAGAGCGCATAATTGTGATTAAACGTCTAACATATCTATTATTTAGTATGAAAGAACCAATATTAAGATTGTTCTTATCCCACCAATTGAGGTACTAAGGTAACCCAATATTTATTAATAGACATACATTTAAACAAGCATTAAAGCAGATTATCCTGTAGAATGAAGTATGAGACTTGGTACCTCTTTTCCTGAAACTAGTACCCTATTTACTTCTATTAGCTCATTCAAAGCATTTTGAAGCAGTGGGTCAGACACTTGATCATGTGCAAGGTGACTGTGGTTAGATAACACAACTGTAAAGTAAAATCTTCCTCTTCATGTTCTTTCCTTCTCCCCCATTATGAGACATAGTACCTTCTCTGTCAGCTTCTCTTTTCTCAGCCTGGCCTGGCAGTTAAAATCCTCCTCAAAATCTATTTTCTTTAATTCAGTGCTAATCTTTTTTTTTTTTTTTTGCTTTTCTTCATCCTTGCTTTGCTTTTCAGGCTTTCTTCTGCCACAGAAATTGTTCGATGTCGTGATAAAACATGGTAGATGCGACCAGATAGTTTCTTGAGCAGTTGCTTTTTTCTCCAGACTTTTCTGCCGTTTCCCATTTGTTAATTTGAAGGATGTTGTCAAAATTGGAAAAGTCCCTACCAAGCAGGACATATTAAGGCAGGTTAGTGACCCCCTAGTGCAGGAATTGTCTACATCTTTTCACGTACCTCCAGAGTTGCTGTACTTGTAGGGTACAGGTATCATTCACAAGTTTTATGGCTATTTTATTAGATTTATTTTTTTCACTAGGCTTTATTCATTTTTGCATAAATCAATTAATGCTGTGGTTTCTTTGCCATTAATCTTTTTTGTTTTGCTAAATTGATGAAACTTTTCTCCCACTAGTAAGTTATTCAGGTTACAATTGAACTGGCACTTTCATTTTAAATTGCATTGGTACTTCCAGGTTTGGACAATGAGCCACTATGCGCCTCAGCTCTCAACAGAAGAAGCTCTTAAATAGTGATCTATCACCAGCAGTTCAATAATTCTCTATGGTCCATTATTTTCAGGAAATTTTTTTTTTCAGCTAGATGCAACAGATTAAACATTTGTAAGCATGGGGTCTTACTGTCCAAAAACTTCCATCTGTGGATTCTCTGTCCTCTTACACCTTTGATAATTTGAACTCTGGCAAAGATCTCTGCTTTCAGAACAGCATAATCATTGCCTATTGTGCATCCATATCAAAGTAGGCTTTATGAGCTTTGACACATAAGTAAGCAAAAAATATACAAGCCAAGTGACTTTGGGACCAAGCTTCCCTGATGGCGATTCTTTCAAAGGTCTTCAGGTATGCCTCCACATAATCTTCACTAGTCTTTTTCTGAAGTAAAAAATCGGCTTTAATTCTGACACTGGTCTCTGAAGTCACAGTAGTTTTTGCAGGAGTCAGGTGCTACAGCAGGGGAAACTATGTCTTCCAAAAAGAGCTTGGCTTTTATTTTCAGTAACCCCACAGCAAACTATATTATAATAATACAGTTTTGCATATTCCCCACGGTCACACAGAGTCAATCAGAGACATCTATGGTAATTATTACTCGGATTGGCTCCTTGGACTAGCACCTCACCCATCAGAGAAGGCTACCTTGAGAGGTGATTGGTACATAGGACTCAGGAAGAAAGTTATAGGTTTAGCCGTGCTCATCCAAATCTACCCCTAACAAGGACTGGTCAATGTGACAGTCTTATCAACAACACAATCATATATATACACAATTGCTTACTGGCTAGACAGGGCAAGATTCCTAACTTGGGTGATCTGAGATATGAATCCGTATTATGAAAGGGCATCAAGGGAGGAACAGATTAATGGGGAATAGAGGACATGTTGGAGAAAGGGACCCATCCTAAGCATGTTACTGCATAAGATATTTGCTCCCTATTACTTGAGTGGAGCTCTATTCATACATTTCTATGAATGTGCAAAGAGCCAAGGATTAAAAGGTACAGGACCGACATATACTTTCCAACAGAATAAAAAAGGACTGATAGGTGGGAATTGACATGGTGACTCATAGATAAAAGTATTCACCTCTACCCCCCTCCCAGACGTCACCCCCCACTGCTTGCATCGCTACCGTTCAGACTTTTACACCAAATTAGAGCAAGGTAGATTATAGTCTTTTATAAAGTACTTGGTGCACCATAACATCTAAATCTGGTCTTTTATGGTGTAACGGAGTTGGAACACGAATCCAATATCTCCGCTGGTATACGGTAAAATATCCAAGAAGCACTACAGTCTCACCATCCCCGACCTCCCATATTGGACGACACTCAATTTGGGAGTCAAAGAAATACTGACTTTATTTTGTTATGTGCAGAAATATATATACACATCTCTTCCCACAGGCAATACACATATCCCATAGTTGGCCACACAATACACATGGAGGGACAATATGTGGGTCACACCTCCCTGAGGCTACCTGGCTACTTTGATACAATCAGACATTGATTAGATCATCCTTCCCTTTGTTCCATCTTCACAATGAAAACACTTTATACAATAGACTTCCTTCTCTTATGAGGAGCCTCTAATATTCTGCAGAGCATAAACCAACATACATACATACATAACAGTAGGATCATATTTTAACCATAACCATGAAACAGGGTAAAACAGTGATGGGTTCCGTTACACACCTCCCCCGTTACCATAAGCCGGCATACCCGGTCTGATCCCAAAGGATCGGCCTGGGGATGTCCGGACAAACGTATTTGTCGGATAATTCTCTAGTATGACAACCCATCAGCATTACTGCAATTCACATTTACTCACATTTCACATATCCCCAGATAGCTGGGATCTGAGCGCACAAAACTACCGAATAACGCTCAGATCCTATTCACACAGTTCAATTGCCATGTAGCTAAAGTCTTTCACATAGTCTTTCATTATATGAATGGGCTCCATGGCATAGCTATCTGGGGTATCACCGCTCCCACAGGGCAAGTACCGAATGACCCCCCTGTATTTAAAGAGCCAGAATGAGGGACATACACTCTGGTATGGCTAAATACTGTTTTTAAAGGGCAATATGTCCCAGGGCCATAGTCGCAGGGCAGGAGGCTGGCAATAAGTCCTCTCCAGGACAAAGTGGCGAAAGGCACTTCCTCACACATCTCCCCTTTGGGGGGGGGGGGGGGGGGAAAGTCTAACCAGGCACCTGGATATTTCGCTGTGGTGATGGGGCAACACGCTGAGGGGACTTGAGGGGCAGAGGCCAGCGGCACTCTGCCCTGATGCCAGCTCTTCTGCTGGTATAACCTGCAGGACATTCTGCTCTGTACAAGGGACAAAGGGAGGGCAGAGGCCGACTGCACTCTGCCCCGCTGTCAGCTCTTCTGCTGGGGTACTTGGGACATATTCCGGCTCAGTAGCCAGGGAAAGGTGGGGGTCAGTGGGGGTTAACATTTCCTCTGTTGACCCTGGGGCCACATTAGGAGTTAGCTGGGGAAGGGAATTTGTACTTACCCCCTCCTCCGGTTGTCCCAGTGAGGGTAGTTGGGGATCTGGACAGGCTGTCCAGCATCCCGGTAGGTCAGGCACAGAGACCACGGTCCCATCTGCGCCGTCTGGGAGATTGGTGTCTCCCCTTGTTAGGGTAAGCTGTCGCTGGGGGGAGAGGGCGACACCTTCAGCTCCCTGGGGTTCACACTGCCGCTGGGGGGCAAGGACGACACCTTCGGCCCCCTGGGGTACACACTGCCGCTGGGGAGGAAGGACGGCACCTTCTGCTCCCTGGGGTACACACTGCCGCTGGGGGGGGCGGATGGCACCTTCTGCTCCCTGGGATACACACTGCCGCTGGGGGGGGGGGAAGGACGACACCTTCTGCTCCCTGGGATACACACTGCCGCTGGGGAAGGACAGCACCTTCGGCCCCCTGGGGTACACACTGCCGCTGGGGAGGAAGGACGGCACCTTCTGCTCCCTGGGGTACACACTGTCGCTGGGGAGGAAGGACGACACCTTCTGCTCCCTGGGATACACACTGCCGCTGGGGGGAAAGGACGACACCTTCGGCCCCCTGGGGTACACACTGTCGCTGGGGAGGAAGGACGACACCTTCTGCTCCCTGGGGTACACCCTGTCGCTGGGGAGGGGTATTAGTTGGAGTATTCCATGTGGAGAGGTTTCTGTTTCTGGGACAGTCTCTCTGCATGTGGCCCTGCTGGTTACACGTGTGGCACCTGATGTACCGTGGAGGGGTTTGGTAGCTCCCACCACCCGGAGGGGTTAATGGTGGGAGGTGGGTTAGCAGCTCCCAAGATGGACCGCTCCCGTGCCCGCTGCTTTTCCATTATGTATTCGTGGACATCTGTCATTAACCATTCCAAGGTTCTTATGGGAAGCGTACCTAGGAAAAAGGCCAGTCTGCTTTGGAGTTCTCTTCCAAACTCAGTCTGTGTGCTGTCCGTAAGAGGTACTGTAGCCGCTGCCCGGTCTCCCTCCATGAGTTCCTTTCTGTCTGCATCCCTGTAGTCCGCGGCCGCCTCCTCCTCCTCATCATGGAACGCTGTCCGAAAACTAGCCGGTTCCATCCTGCTGTAGCCAGGGGCGCTGTACGGATACTAGCGTTGCCCTCAATTTGTACTCCACGGAATGGTGTCTCCTGTAGCTGTCCTTCTGACCGTGGAAACAATTCCGCCACTTGCCACCAAATGTAACGGAGTTGGAACACGGATCCAATATCTCTGCTGGTATACAGTAAAATATCCAAGAAGCACTACAGTCTCACCATCCCCGACCTCCCATATTGGACGACACTCAATTTGGGAGTCAAAGAAATACTGACTTTATTTTGTTATGTGCAGAAATATATATACACATCTCTTCCCACAGGCAATACACATCCCCCATAGTTGGCCACACAATACACATAGAGGAACAATAGGTAGGTCACACCTCCCTGAAGCTACCTGGCTACTTTGATACAATCAGACATTGATTAGATCATCCTTCCCTTTGTTCCATCTTCACAATGAAAACACTTTATACAATAGACTTCCTTATCTTATGAGGAGTCTCTGTAATAGGATTATCTATTATGCCAAGGTCTGCAATAGTCTGGGCTAATATTCTGCAGAGCATAAACCAACATACATACAGTATAACAGTAGGATCATATTTTAACCATAACCATAAAACAGGGTAAAACAGTGATGGGTTCTGTTACATATGGATCGAGCCATTTGTGCAGCCAGGGTTTGCATCACATGGGCTCTATCCTCTGCTGCTTGTCTCAGCAACTGCTGTGCAGTTTCTGATTTTAGGGTTTAACTAGTTCCCCCATCTTAGTCCAACTTCTAACACCACATGTGACAAGTTAATAGTCTCTGTGGGTTTGTGCACAGATTTCAGGCATTTTCATTAGAGAAGACACGATACAGGCTTTAATAAATTTTCCAGGCTTTAATAAATATCCAGAAAAAACATTAGCAACAAAACAAAGAAAATAGGCCTAGCTTCCATTGAAGCACTACCTAAATGAGCAAGTAGTTCCTTGCTATCGGCTCTCACTAGGCCAACCCTTATCAACGATCAAAAGTCAATATATTCACTGGCCTGTACATTGTTCCAGACTTTCATCTGTTCCACTGTTGCTCCAAGTTTTCATATGCTGCTGGATGTTGTCTCTCTCTCTCACTCACTCACAGTTCTGCAAAATTGAATATAGTACAGTCTATCACCTGCATCGTCCCTAGTCCAGGAGCTGGTTTAAATTCAGCTTACACAGGGGTAGCTAGTTAACAGCTTCAGTCCTCCTTAGGAAAGAGATCTTTAAAGAGTATGTGATTTACACCTTGCATTACTCTGTCATACATTGTTAAAACAAAACCTTTTTATTCATTGCTATCAAAATAAATAATTATAATACTATCTTCTACTGGTATTATATATCAGTTATACATAATAAAATTAAGAAAAGTACAAACACACAATTGCTGAAAATAAGGGAGATCTAAAACAAATGCTCTGGTTTTGATCAAAAATAAAAACATATTGTAAATATGTTTTTAATATAATATATACCATTTCAGGAGTTAAACATAATCCTCTTATAGCTACATTTGGATACATTGAAAAGAAAATAGATAAAATTCAAAGGAAACATTCAAAATATACATAGTGGAGTCACATTATTATGACGACCAACTAAAATCCAGAATAACCGCCGGCTGCAGCACGGACAGCAGCTAAACAGAGTGGTATTAAGTCAATAAGATGCTGAAAAGTTGGCAAAGGTATTTGAAGCCTTGCAGATCGCAGTGCATCTGACAGCTGCTAAAGAGTGCGTGATGGAGGATCCATACGAGGAACATGGTGATCATGGTGGTCCCATAGGTGCTTGATTGGGTTTAAGTCCGGGGAATTTGGAGGCCTAGAAAGTACGTTGTGCTCTTCCAACCACTCTTAGACAATTCTGGCTGTATGACATGTTGCATTGCCCTGCTGGAAGATCAGTTGGGAATACCTTCCCGAAGTTTGAGTGGACCCAGACAATGCCAACAAAATATTCCACAGACCAAAACTCTGTCGCCACCAGCTTGTGTTTTCTTTCAACAATGGCTGCAGAGTTTTTGGCATTTCAGGTGCAAAACCTTAGAGAAGAGTTTCATCCAGTAGATGGAGAGGAAAACTGTACTCATCAATGAAGGTAACCATTTGCCAATCAGAAGATGATTATAAGAATATGTTCCAAGAAGAATTTTAAAATTGTTTACAAATATTTTATTCTTTCTATATTTTAATAGAACAAATGGTTATGATTTTGTTATTGCAACTGTTAATTTTATTATAACATATACAAGCATTAAATATATATGATAAAAAAAACAACGAGAATACAACTTGTAAAAAACAGGTAGTGTTTTCCAATAGGCGTAATGGAAAGCTCTCGCTCTCCTGAAAATATAGGCAAAATCAACAATAAAAAATCCATAGAAGAAAAATATTTAAAAACTTTGGCCCTCATTCTATTATCGGCAGTGGGAGATGCAGGGCCGCAAGGACCGTCCGCAAGCTATTTGCCTATTCTATTCCCTTCCGGCCGGGGACTCCGGCAGGCTTGCGGCCGGCGCCTTGTTATACCTTGCAGCCGCACGGGCCGGAGGAAAGCCTTTGATCTTAAACGGCCACAAGAGTTTCGGCCACAAGAAAATCCTGGTTGCTACTCAATTGCTCCGGGAACCCTCTCTGCAAGGCTAAAACCGAGCCGCAGCTTACTTGCAGCAAAAAGGTCCCGCAGGCGCACAATTAGGCACATAATAAAGCCATAATAAAGCCATCCTGCACTCTGAGGAGACTATAAAGTGATTGTAGGTGTTAGCATTCATAGCACAACATTCCCCTACACTCAAATCCGTAAATAACTTTTATTTTAATTTATGTCAAATATCCATAGAAAAAGTCCAGAGGGCTTGGAGCACCTCAGACCCGCCCACGCTGCGGCCGGAAAATAAACAGTGAAATATCGGATTTGGGCTGATGTGCAAGCTTGAGAGGGGTTTGCTATTAATCCTCATGTCCCCCATTATGATCCCTAGCATTTACAGAGCTTTACAGTGCCATCTTGAATTTATATTTGCTTTTAAAGATTTCTGAGCTTACGGCCGGTTACAAGATATGCGGCCAGCCGTAAGGGGATATCCTTGCGGCGCCGTCTATTTGAATTGCAAGGTAACGGGAGCCCCGCAAGGAATCGCAGCTTTGCGGCCGATTTACGGCCGATAATAAAATGAGGACTTTTGTGTTTAGTCTTGTTTTAAATTTTTAAATTAATTTTTATTGTAGTATATAACATAAAAATAAAACATACAAAATAGCAAATCATTTGTTGATTTAAACATGATTATATCATAAAAAGGAATATGCTATAGAATAACCATTCATCCACACACACATCCACACCAGTTTATATTCCTTAAACCTTTACAGGGGAAACAAATGTATAATATAGTTAAATAGTAGGACAATAGAAAGGCAAGAAGACAAAAACACACACAAAAAAAAGCAAAAGGGGTAATTAAGAGGAAACTTATCCTAGGACAGTTCCTTACTCAACCATAACTTTCCTCAACCCTGTTTTAAAGAGTCCCAAATTGACCATTTATTTTGTGCTTGTGATGTTAAACCAACCAATGTCTCTCTAATTCCCTACAATGATCAACTTTCCATAATACTTCATTCCATAGTGGAGGGAATACATAATTTAACAATTGTAAAAAGCTGAATCATTAAAGCTGTTTCTGCTTTGTTATGTTTGTCTGAAAAAAATTGCAGTATTCCACTACTGGGGACAGGGGTAATCCGTCTTCCTATTGAAGCCGAAACAAATTCATAACACTTTATCCATAGTGGTTTAAGGCAAGGGCAATCTCACCACATATGGATCTGACTGCCACTATACCCACATTCTCTCAGAACCATTTATCATCACTCTTAAGTTTTTTTTTTTATTATTATTATTCATTTTGCCAATTATCAAGTTTAGTTAAAAAATGCCCACAGTGGTCCTTTAACTATGCATTGATGCAACAGTGTTCAGAAATACCCAATATCATAATATGCCATATTTTATTTACTATAATGCTTTCCTCTTTAAAAGGACAGTTTAAGTGATTTTGTTCTGTTAAATCTATTTAGATTAGTTTGCCTTTAATTGCAGATGTATTTTAATGCTAAACAGCAGCAAACCCAACAAATTAATTTAAGAACACAGCTTACCTTATTAATGACCACTGCTGCACCAGGTTACCTACCTTGCCTAGCTACTGTTCATTCAGTTGAAAATGTTTTTTTTTTTGTCATTAAGGAGTTAAACTATATTTTTAAATTATATTTTCTGGCTACAGCTTTGCTGCTGTTTCCTCTAATATGTGTACTGTAACAGTAAAGAGAAAAAAAATCAAATACTGTATATACTCGAGTATAAGCCGACCCGAGTATAATCCGAGGCACCTCTTTTACCACAAAATACTGGGTAAAATGAGTGACTCGAGTATAAGCCGAGGGTGGGAAATGTGCTGCCCCCTATGACCCTCTGCATCCCCCCTCCCCCTCTCTTTTTACCTCCTCCTCATTCTCAACCTCCCTCCCTCCTCATCCTCCCCAACCTCAACCACCCTCCTCAACCCCCCATCCTCCCTCCTCAACCCCCCATCCTCAACCTAAACCCCCCTAAATACCTCCCCCTCACTTACCTGCTTCTGCTCCGGCCTCCGCTCCTTCTTGACCCGGCGCGCATGTGATGGCACCCGGTATATGCTAATGACGTGGCGCGCATGTGAAGTCACATGCGCGCCGGGTCAAGAAGGAGCGGAGGCTGGAGCAGAAGCAGGTAAGTAAGGGTAAAGGGAGAGGGGGGGGGGGAATATTTAGGGGGTTTAGAATGAGGAGGGGGTTTTAGAATGAGGAGGGGGGAGTTAAAAAGACACGGGGGGAGGGGGTTATAGAGACACAGGGGGGTTAGAGAGACACGGGGGGGTTAGAGAGACACGGGGTGGTTTAGAGAGACACGGGGGGGGGGTGCGGGAGTGACTCGAGTATAATCCGAGGGGGCCCTTTTTAGGGAATCCCTGCTGTCACACTTCACCCTTAAAACTCTGCTTATACTCGAGTATATACGGTAGGTTCTGTGTTTGTGCCATAACTGAAATGTTTCTAAAAACTTTTTTCAGGAAATTGTTACTTCCAAAATTTATTAAAGGATCACTATATAAGATCAGGAGGTAGAGATTTTGAATAGGCATTCATCAATAATAAATTTCTTAGGCAATTATTTTAAAAAAAGACAAAAACAAAAACAACTATTAAGATAAAACTCAGGTGCTGCTGACCTCCATCCACTATAAAGTCAATGGGGAAAGCTGCTTTGACTAGAAGAATGTATAACCTCGTAACTGAAACTTTAGCATTAACACAATGCTCTCATTGGCTTGAGACTAGCCATGTCAAAGTGGTTTCACCGTTTCCCTGTGGACGCAGCGTATGAATGATTGGCCTCCTATTTAATCAACCTGCTCTTAAAACCCCTTTTGATCAGTTTCTCAGCCAAAGTCCATATCCACCCACCAATTCCCCTTAATCCATCTCAGGGTGGAGACAATAAGCTGAAATGGAGGCAGATACTTTAGTCTTTTAACGTTAATGTTATCTGGAATATTGCTATTATAAATCTTAATTTTTAAATATAAAATGGTTACTGCAATAATAAAACAACTAGCTCCTCTTGTTATGGCAGCATGGTTTTAAAGTAAAATGATCTGCTGCAATAGTATGTGGTGTCACACCTACATTGCCTGTTTACTCTGCAATGAAACCTTGCTTGATCCTTCATGTATTTAGCTAGGTGTCTAACCCTAGCAGACTGTACTACCCCAACCAAAGTTTTCAGCCTGAATTTAGTACCTTTCCATCACCATTCACACTAGGCTTTCCAATAAGTACACAATTGTTTTGCATTATGAGAAGTTTAATCTCTGATGATAGACAAATTGAACATGCTTGTGATGCAGCTTTAATATTAACCCTATCACGACTTTGTCTTGCAATATAATAAAATACAAAAAGCTCTGGATTTTTTTTCTAGGAGACACATTTACCAAGATACTTCAAATTCACAACTAATAAAAATCTGCCATACTAAAGAAATATACATTGAATATTAATATATTGAAGTGTGCTGGATCTTATTCAACAGCAAGTGCAATATCTAGAAAAAGTCAAAGTTATGTTGAGTATCTTTTTCTATATATAATGAATTGCAATGTAATAAAACCAGAATGCATGCTTCAAAATTGAGAAAATGTTGACCCTTTAGCTCCTGAACATATGCACCCGGTAGAACAAGACTGCTACTGTCTAGTGCCCTATTTTTGGCTCATTCATTGCGCAAAAAAATATTTCATTTGATTTCTCTCAGCATTCCGTTACGAGGTCCCAAATTCAATTTCTTAAATTCTTGTGCATTTTTGTGTGTGTGTGTGTGTGTGTATGCCATTCATCAGATTCACATGTTTTATCTTTGAAACGCTTGCTTATCACTTGGCATCAACTAGTACTTTAATGATACTGCTATAGCAGAGCACAGAGATCTCAAAACAGAATTAGTTTTCCACTCAGTGAACCAGAGGAAATTCAATTTGATAATTTGGTTTAGAATGTTTAAATATGTAGAATTAAATTGATACCTATCCAGAGAATATCTTTACTAAATTAGCCCCTTGGTGTCACATTCAATACTTCCCTTTCAGATATTCCTCACATGCAGTCCCATAAAGAGCCACTTAAAAGTTGCAAGCACCAAACTTTAAACTCTCTCACTCCCCTGCTTATTATTATCTTTATTTATAACGTGCCAACATATTCCATAGCGCTGTACAGGGGTTGAGTACATGGCAAAAACAAAATGAACACATTATAAAAGAATGGAGGGCCCTGTTTTTGAGCTAAAAATAAAATGTACATAGTGCTCGTTTCCAAGGCATTGACACAATATTGAAAACTCACAAAGTTACAATCTATGGCTTAGAACCCAACAATAAACTGTTGTAAGACGCATATACTGTATACTCAAATCTCTCTCTATATTTTTAAGATATTGACATGACACTTACTTTGATATGTATTATCACAATAATTGATAGTATTTCAAGGTCACGTTCATACTCGTATAGGCATGTTGTGCTTTCGTTACTCCGATTAGCTCTTAATGATATGCTATTTACATTTACCAAGGACAGTAAAATGGGTTTATTTTTTCTTACCGGCAGAAAATTCAGGTTCCACAATATTGCATCTCTAGAAATTGAGCTATGCTTTCAGTCAGCTCAGTATCTCCTTTCAGAGAAGAAATCACATTCAGCCCTAACCCGCAGCCTGTTTATTGCTCCATGCACTCATCCCACTTCTCTGTGACGGGAGAGAGAGAGATAAAGTATCAAGCAAACAAAAATGTAACGCTTACCATCTATCTGTGCAAGCATGGAAGACTAGTATTAACCTAAAACAGTTAACATCAGTTCAACTGATATGTGCAGTGTAACCTGTGGACTGACTGAAGCTGTGCTATCAATCACAGCCTTCACCCACAGAGCGTCACACCCTGTGCGACACTCCTGCTTATTACTAATACAGCAGTCAGTGGGTAGTATATATTGCATGTAAACAAATATTAAACATTTTTTATTAGCTGTTAATGTAATTATGCAAAATATAGAAAATTTTAACATACAATCACGTTCTTTCACACTATGAGGATCACTTACTTCTGTGGTCCTTTAAAGTACAAGAACCTGAACATATTCTTACCCCAATTCTGTAATAATGTCCAGCCGCTGTTCTAGTCTGTATTCTTCTCTCAACTACACTCACTTCCACATTTCTGTATTAGATTGTAACTGATAAATTTATTTAGTTCTAATGTACCTTATGAAGAAAAACGGAAGCTTTCAATTTGAGCTGTGATATTTGAGGTTTTATAATGACCACAAATGATATATATTTGAAAAAATTTTAAGATGTACATTCTTCATTTTTTTTTACACTACAGAATGTACTGGATAAACTATATTTATAGAGTTTTTTTTCCCTATTTCAAGAATTATTCAGTTTGTACTGTTACAATGTATAGGCAGTTTTTAATTATCATTACAATCCTTTAGACTGGAAGTAGCGAGTTTCCATTCTAGTAGGGTGCTTTGGGAAAAGGCACTTTTACAAGACTCTAAGTTCAAAACAGGGCCCCCCATTTTCTACAGTTAATATTTATATAATGTTGTATATTTCTTGTTTCTTAACCCCTGTACAGTGCTACTGAATATGATGGTGCGCTACAAGATCATAATAATAATAGATCCTAAATGACTGGTAACCAGTAGTAATATAACCTCTCCCAACTACAATTTTATTTAGTGATGTTTTGGCTGAGTGAAAACACAGCAAGATGCTTCACTTTTTAAGGGTGAAGTGTGACAGCAGGGATTCCAAATGTGCCATATTAAAAAATAAAAACAATACTATAAGTATAAATATAAGTATTAACATGCTTTAAATTATTTGGATGTTCTTAAACATGCATTGTCCACATTAATTTTACAAAAAAATAAAATAAAATAACTTATAGAAACGAAAGCCTCTACATCTAATTAAGACACTGTCACTGCGATAGATTTTTATCTTAAGATAATTAAAAACTGTCCAGTAAGCCCCTTATTGTCTACAGAAAGTAATTCCAGAGTAACTACTTTTGTAAGCTATTGTCCATTTCAATCTGCTAATTTGCAACTCAGAGTGACAATATGTGGGGTCATTGTTTTGCCACTTAAGAGTTATACAAGCAAACTAATTCTAATTAGCACATCCGAACAGCGATTTAGTATTCAGGACCCATCCATCTTCCTACAAATTCAGCACAGATAATAACCAACTTTACAAAATAATGCTTAATACAATGTTTTCATGTTCTTTAAGAATAACATAAAAACTTTATTTTGTGGTGACAGGTGCCCTTTAAATAAAGTTGCATGATGGAGAAATTAATCTTTGACATTAAAGACACAAAAACGTAATAATTTCGATATTTTATTGTGGATCATCTTAACACAATTACAGCAGCTTTTGTGGTACCTTTTTGTCTTCTCTTTTCAAGGGAATGTTAATAGCAAATTTAGAACACATACAGATTGAAAACTTCTAGATTCACCACACAGATTCTGGGTTTGAGTACAAGCTACATGCAAATTTGAGGGTATGTAAAGGGTGACAAACAGCAAAACAAATATTGACACAAATTTAGCAAGATGTCTGGAATTTGATGTTGAGATGCTAGAAAACTATTTTGGAATTACCTGAGGATAGGAGTCACTGTCCTCCAAACACAGTAGAGGGGGGACACAGTAAAATTGGGACTCACCTATTATATCTTTTAATAGGAGTAAGCAGTACTGTGATATTTATCGAGGTGTGTGCCAACCTCCTGCAACACCATATTATACAGCACTTTACAGCTAAAGAATGGAAGCGTTTCTCCCTTCTGTCTGTTTTACTGGTACAGTCTTCTCCCTTCTAACATGTTCTTTTAAATATAATTATAAGATAAAAGTCAGAGCCTTACTAATAAAAAAATTATATTAGGCTTAAAAGATATCATTACATAATCTGGAAATGTTGCAAAAACTTCTTATGCTGCAAGGAGTACAACAAAAAGTCAGAACAGCCACAACTAATTTCTAGATCTGGAATGCTTAGTGTTTAAGAGCAGAGTAGTGAGAATATGTCCTGTTGAACCATAATGCTCTACATACTGGGCTGCCTTGTACTCCCCCGTTGCCTTGCAAAGCGGAGAGTTTATGCACAACAAGGAGGAAGGAAACTTTCTGGAAGTGTACATAATACTTCAAGAGCTATGGCCTACACTTTAACAAGATCTCTGACAAACATTGGAGACTATTAAAAGAAGGCAAAGTAACGCAAATTCCTACTACTCTCATCCCCCCTCCCCTCTGATAGGGTGGAATGGTATCACAGCAAATAATCGAGACCCTTTTGCCCTTACCAACCTCATGTGTGATTATGTTTAGGAAGAAAACATTTAATCATCTTCACAATCCCTGTAGTGCACATATCCCGCATGGAGAGATGTTAAGAAGTTATATTAAGGCATCTCCATTTAATGTTGTTTCCAGTGAATTCTGTACTTAAAACCCTTTACTTGAGAGTGAGGCCTGTAATAATCTGCATTTATTTTTTTCTAGTATAAGGGTTTACCATCTAATGATATTCCAGAAAGTACAGAACACGATAAAATATTTTTCTTGTATACTTTGAGGTTTCAGCTTCAGGAATACAAGATACATTGAGAAAAAAAAAAAACAGGGCAAAAAAACACACACACAAATAAGAGACTCATAAAACAAACAAAACAAAAAAAACATGAGATTTCCAGTTTCTGGTGATTAAAGTTCTCCTCTCAGGAATGCTTTGACATACCTGTTACTGTAGGGTACAGACAAAAAGAGTCAAATTATGAGCTTTTGTTGAGGTAACACTGAGCAGGAGAGTGAGGAAGAAAGATGGCTGAAATCAATATTTTTTCACTATGGGCAGTTGTGTGACTGTAAAACTGGGGGCAGTTTCTCACCAAGTGGGCTGTTTTTAATGGAGGCATTTCTCACTGCTGCATCCTCATCACTCCTAGCTACAGAAAACAGATTTAGCAGTAGCTCTGACAATTACACAACCTGCTACCCTTATCAAATTTATGCCATGTCTTTAAATCCCAATTGTAAAGCTAGATGGCACAGTAGTGGCTATTACATACGATCATCTACCTCTGTAAACAGGAGTGTGTTGATAATCCCTACATACAGGTACAATTCAGTTTGTACTTTGTCCTCTCCCATACAAGTACACCACATAGCAATGACTCTTCTCTGCAACAAATCAGACTTGGGTTTGGGAGAATTCTGTTCAACACAAACAGATCTGGCTGCGCAGGGGAACTGGTAATATTAAAAAAAAAAATTACATGATAAAAAAAACTGCAAAAATAACTAGATTTAACGTTCAAGCAACATTGTAAAATCGGGCCTCCTGCAGCAAAGAGATTAGGAGAACATGCGCATATGGGTCTTGAGGGAGTACTGGGAAGTGGCTGCATCACATGACTTTCCATTCTGTTTGAGTGCACCTTGCAAAGGGAAGCAGAAAGAAGAGGTGGGAAGAGAGGTGAGTGAAGGGTCACCCCGCTCAGGATTCTGAAAGCGTTGCTTTGATCTCGCTTAGAAGGCTGCTGAGGAGAGAGGCATCACTGCATTTGCCATCAATGGATATTGACTTGTCGCCCTTTATGGACAGGAGACAAAAAAGGAAAAAAAAAAAAATGTATGTCGATAAAAATAAAAAAAAAGAGCATAAGTGATGTGTTCATTAAAGCACCACTGTATAATAAAAATAATGTGTGTGTGAAAGCTTTCAATCTAACAGGCAGGGTAAAAATCATAAAGATGTATTAATAACAACAAATTATATTTTGGTTCCTCTATTGAACCCTGGCATGTGAGGCGCTTTTACTTTTCAGGACAGGAGAACTTTAATTGATAACCAGCCCCTTTCCCTGCATCTGCTCAGAAGCAAACCCCTTGCATCTAGTTCAATGAGTCCAATTATCTAACAAATAATCTTCACCTATCTATCTTCCCTCCTGCCCACCAATACCACTGTTGGACAAAAAACAAAGACAAAAAAATAAAAAAAATCACATCATGCTCCAGCTCTTAGGAAAACAAAACAAAAATGAATTCCTTAACATATAAAATCTTCAAAAAAATTTTTTTTAATATGCAAATTTTGATCTAAACCAAATCATGTTCAAGTTCTCACCTTTTTCACCAGCAGGCACACATGGTGGCTCTGGATTGACCGACTATACATAGACGCACAGGAGTCAACTCTCTCAACCACTGAATTAAAAAAAGAAAATAATGTGTCAGCCCAGCATAGTAGGAGAAAAACAAGGCCAGAACAACATTAGTGTTTAGAAACATGCAAATCCTACCTGTGAAATGGTGGTAGAAGCAGATCTTTGTCAGGAGGTGTTGGAAAGAAAGACTTGTACCTTCCACCTTCAGAGAGCTCATTTTCAGATCTCCAGATTCCAGAAGCTTAGCAAATGCATCACTACAAGAGGAAAATGACAGGTCGTTAGCAGGAGCCTATTGGAGTCTAAGGAGATGAGAATGTTGCAAGAAAATAGGAAGGGTATACACACTCAGCACCGGCCAGATCCTAAAGTAGACATTAAAGGGACACGGTTATGCAGACACATATTGAAACCTAGCATAAATCACAATGGAGTTGCTAAAAGAATTTGAATAGCATTACTTTCTTCAAAAATATATAATATGTTGTAGCTATTCATCTTGCCCTCTTTGATTTACTTCTGCCCCACACAGTGCAGGGACATTAAATGCTTTTATTTATTTTACAGAAAGAACATTCCCCAGCGGTACCACAGTGTACAAAATTAATTAATTTAGCAAAATGTATTCAAGAGCTTTTCTTAACATGGCACTTTTCCAGGATGTCAAAATGTGCCTGCTTTGCACTGTGCCTTTGATTGGTGCACACCGACTAGGGGGAGAAGTCCAGTAAGGTATTTCCAGTAAGGCATTTCCAATAAGGCACCCTGCATGTTCTCTGAAGGGGGAGAGCATGTTTCTCTTCAAGATACACATTATATTGCTAACATCACATTTAATAGTTGTCAAAATGCGAATCGTCGCCACACTTTGCGAGCTCGCAAATCGAACTCGCAGAACTGCGTCCCTCACAAAGCGAGGGAGGCAGTTCTTTGCGAAAAAGTGGCATCTCTCAAAGCGAGGGGACGCATTTGCGGAGGCTCAACGCCGCCTCACTCCCTGGAAAAATAAACCCCAGAAAAGCATGACTTTACAAAAAAAAAAAAAAAAAACATGCCGCGGGACTTAGAAAAAAAAAAACTAACTCATAAAGAGGAAATACAGACTTACACAAAAGAAAACACGAGCCGTGACTTAGAAAAAAAAAAAAAGAATACGCAGTCCTAAAAATATGAACTTAACATACGAAACGCGTACAGCAAAAAACAATGAAAATTTAAAAAAAAAAAAGTTACAAAAACATCACAGACAGCACGAGGGAACAGCCAGGACCGGCAGAACAAATAATACGAGGTCGCAAAAATACGAGGTTAACGGACGAAATGCGTACATTCAAAAACACACACAGAGCATAAGGGGACAGACATGGCATCTGCCAGTAAGGTTGAACGCCAATTAAAGTCTAAAGATTTGACAATTTAAGATCGCCTAAACGAGGAAAAAATTGGTGGCCGAAAAAAATTAAAACAAGGCTACACGACCCCGAAATGCGCAAACCACTGCCAAACACGTATGGATTTTGACAGGGACGTAAGAGGTACTAAAATACACACTTAGGCAGCACGGAAATGCTTGCGACCCGAGTAGTACATAGTCAAACAATGCCATTTTACAACACTAACACTACGAATCTAAATGGCGATTTACACAACTAAAGCAACGGTTTGCCCTCGCGCACCCAGCATATTTCTAAGGCACAGCTGGGACATTGATGACACTTTCTCCTCACACCAGCAACATGCCAACTGTACATTGTATGCTGCAGGAAAATAAATCTAGATAATTAGCTCCTTAGGCTATTCATTGCTGCATATATCAATTACAAATAGGTTACATAGTAATTAAGGTTGAAAAAAGACTTTCAGTCCATCAATTTCAAACTTTTAAGATCTCCTCTGATCTGCAATATGCGGATTAGTTATTAATTAGTTGTTAATTATTAATCAATTATTTAATTATTTTTTATTTTTAATTTTTTTTATTTTTTATTATTAATTAATACAGAGGACGGCAAAAACAAAAAAACTTAAGTGAAACTTAGCCAATCGTCTCAAAGGGGAAAAAAAAATTCCTTCCTGACCCCAGATACTGGCGATCGGATTTCTCCCTGGATCAAAACTCTCTCTCTCTAATTATCCAGAATAACCCTGAATTCCCTTTTTAATTAGAAATATATCCAGTCCCATTTTAAAGTTATCTATCAAATCCGCTGTCACCATCTCCTCTGGTAGAAAATTCCACAGATTAAGCACTCTTACTGTGAAGAACCTTTTTCTTTCTTTAAGGTGGAATCTTTTTACTTCTACCCTCAAGGGATATCCTCTTTTCAGTTGAAAACCACTTGGCACAAAAAGCTCCCTTGACAAATCTTTATACTGACCCTGGATGTATTTATATAAGGTAATCATGTCTCCTCTTAGATGCCTTTTTCTAGAGAAAATATGTTTAATTGGGTTAGTCTTTCTTCATAACTTAGCCCCTCCATTCCCCTTATTAGTTTTGTTACCCGCCTCTGTACCTTTGCCAGCTCTAAAATGTCCTTTTTATGAAGTGGTGCCCAAAATTGTACTCCATATTCCAAATGAGGGCATACTAGGGATTTGTATAGTGGCAGAATTAGATTTGCTTCCCTTTCTTCTATACCCTTCTTAATACATGCTAATATTTTATTTTTATTTGTAGCTGCTGCTTGGCTTTGAGCACGGTTACCTAGGTGGTTGTCCACAAGCACTCCCAAATCCCTTTCAATATCTGATAGATTTGCTCCATTAAGATTATAAATTGCATGGCTATTTTTCCTTCCCAGATGCATAACTTGAGATTTAATACGAATAAATGTAATCTGCCATTTAGATGCTCATTCCTCAATTTTATGTAAATCCCTTTGGAGGGAAAGCACAGCATTATCTGATTTAATTACCTTGCACAACTTTGTGTCATCTACGAAAATGGAGACACTACTTTCCCGTCCTGCCTCAAAGTCATTAACAAATATGTTAAAAAGGAAGGGACCTAATACTGAACCCTGAGGAACCCCAACTACCACATTAGTCCAATCGGAGTATGTTCCTCTTACAACAACCCTTTGCTTCCTGTCTTTTAGCCAGCTCTCAATCTTTGAGCAGATATTTACTGCAATTCCTGTATCGCTTAGTTTGCACAATAGTCTCCCATGTGGCACTGTATCAAAAGCCTTTGCAAAATCCAAAAAGACTACATCCTCTGAGTTGCCTTGATCTAGGTTCCTACTAACCTCCTCATAGAAACTAATTAGATTTGTTTGACATGACCTATCTCTCAAATCCATGTTGACTCCTACTTATAATCCTGTTCAAATAGACATATTCTTGTATATTATCCCTTATTAACACTTCAAGTTTTCCCACTACTGAAGTGAGGCTCACTGGTCTATAATTCACTGGATTCGCTCTCGCTCCCTTTTTAAATACAGGTATCACATCTGCTTTTCTCCAGTCATCTGGTAGAGACACTGTGTTGAGCGAATCTTGAAAAATTAAATATAATGGTTTGGCTATTACAGAACCCAGTTCCCTCAGTAGCCGTGGATGTATTCCATCAGGACCTGGGGCTTTATTAACATTTATTTTTTCCAACCTCTTTTGGATTACTTCCTGTGTTAACCAATTATTTGGCAAAGGTAGTGTAGCCCCATTATGTTGCAGTGTCCCAACCACAGGTACCTCCCTTGTGTATACTGAAGAAAAAAAACAATTTAGCTCATATGCCTTTTCCTGGTCACCAATTTTCAGATGGCCGGTGTCACATTGTAATGTTCCTATAGCTTCCTTCCTCGCCTTCTTCACATTAATATACTTAAAAATATTTTAGGGTTAGTCTTACTCTCTTTTGCAATACATTTTTCATTTTCTATTTTAGCCATTCTAATAGCCCTTTTACAAGCCTTGTTGATTTCCTTGTACTCTCGTAAAGCAGTCTCTGTCCCCTCTTGTTTATATAATTTAAATACCTGTTTTTGACTCAGTATCTTGATCTTTAAATCATTGTTAAGCCACATTGGATGTGATTTACTCCTTTTACTTTTATTCCCACTTGGTATATGGTGATAAGTATGTATATTTAGTAAGGATTTAAATGTTGTCCATTTATGTTCAGTATTTTTACCCGTCAGTTCTCTGTCCCAGTCTATACTTTGCATTGCTGCCCTTAGACCGTTAAAATCTGCCCTTTTAAAATGAAGAGTTTTTGTTGGCCCCTTAAAATTTTGTTTTTTTAATTCAATCTCAAATGAGACTGTGTTGTGATCACTGTTTCCCAAGGGTTGCCCTATTCCAACATTTGATACTATATCAATATTATTTGTGATGACTAAATCTAAGATAGCTTCATTTCTAGTAGATTCTTGTATAATCCGGGCCAGATAATGATCCCTGAGTGTACTCATGAACCTGCTCCCCTTAGCTGAACTGCTGGTCTCACTTATCCAGTTTATTTCAGGGTAATTCAAACTTCCCATTATTAGAACTTGCCCATGCTTAGCTGCATTTCCAATCTGTAACAATAATTGTATTTCCTCACTTTCAGCTATATTTGGGGGTCTATAGAATACTTCTACTAATATTCTTTTGGAATTTGCTGCTCCACTATTTAACTCTACCCACAAACATTCAACTTTATCACTAGTTCCGCCGATGGTAGAAAGGCTGGAGGAGTTTTTAAACTAGTAGGTGTATATATATATATATATATATATATATATATATATATATATATATATATATATATATATATATATATATATGCCAGAAGCGTACCAGGAAGAAGAAGATATATATATATATATATATATATATATATATATATATATATATATATAAATATATATATATCTTCTCTGACTATAGGCTTAAATTCAGGCTTAACATACAGACAATTCCATCCTCCTCTTTTACCATTGCCTATATCTTTCCTAAATAGGTTATAACTATCCAGATTAACAGTCCAGTCATGAGATTCATCCCACCACGTTTCAGTAATGCCTATTAAATCCCATTTTTCATTAATTGCTAATAATTCTAACTCTCCCATTTTTCCTGGTAAGCTTCTGGCATTAGCAAGCATACACCTTATATTATGAGTCTGTACTTCTGAAGTGCCTGCCACTGTACTTGAGTTACGTAGTACTACCTCCCTATTGACAATACTACCCCTCCCCCATGAGTTAATTTATCCCTTATACCCTCTACACTTTCTACCCCAATACTTATATCTAGTCCCTCCCCCCACCTACTAGTTTAAAAACTCCTCCAGCCTTTCTACCATCCTATCCCCTAGCACAAAAGCTCCCTTATCATTAAGGTGCAATCCATCCCTGATGTAAAGTGAGTGAGAAGTCAGCCTAGTGCTCTAAAAACCCAAACCCCTCCTTAGTGCACCACATCTTTAGCCAGGTATTAACCTCCCTAAGCTCCTTCTGCCTCCTTGGGCTAGCAAGTGGCACTGGTAGGATCTCAGAAAATACTACCATGGAGGTCCTTGCCTTCAGCTTATTACCTAGTTCTCTAAAATCCTTCTTTAGGACACTCCATCTTCCACTAACTTTGCCATTGGTACCAATATGTACCAAAACCGCCGGATCATTTCCAGCCCTTCCCGATAATTTGTCTACCCGATCCACAACATGACAAACCTGAGCACCCAGGAAACAGCAAACTGTTCAATTACTGGAATCTGGGTGACAAATCATCCTGTCTACCTTCCTAATAATAGAGTCCCCTACCACCAAAACCTGTCTGTTGCTCTGCCTATTCTGCCCTCCCACTCCTCCAGTAGAACTATTCTCCCAGCTGTTAGAGGGAACAGCTCTATCTGGCATTGCCATTCCTGAATGGACATCCTCAACAGTTTCACTCAATCTGGCAAATCTGTTGGTGTTTGCCAACTGGCCTGCCTCCTCCTGTTCCTCCTGATTCCCCTTCTAACTGTAACCCAGCTACGTCCCTGGATATCCTCACTAACCCCAGCTCCACCCTCCATGCTAGGCCCAGCTAAACTGTGCTCATTGAGCACCAACTCCCTTTCCAGTGGAGCAATATCACTAAGTGCTGCAAATCTCCTCTCCAGTTCTCCAATTTAAGCTTCCAGAGAGGCAACATGCTCACACCTGCCACAGAGGTATGGACCCTGGATAATCTGTTCCAGTATTGCATACATATGACATGATGTACACTGAGTGAGGTTGCCACTTGACTCACTCATAATAATTATTATTATTGTCTACAAAAATTCAGTGGGAAAAATAAAGAATATAAAGTAATATATTTGTATAAAGTTTTGTTAACAAAAACGAAAAAAAAAATATATATATTGTGATGAACAGAAGGGCCCACTGGACTATTTGGGGTTCATCAGTTATTATATGTGTGGTTAGAAGGAACTAACAATTTGCTTAACATTTATATCATGGATGTAATAAGTGCATGTGGTGCTGTAATTGACTAACATTGCAAAACTCTATCTGTTAGAAATAGAATAGTGGAATTTATATGGCCCTGCGATCAGCCATGTGTGAAGGCTCTGGCTTTATTCATGAAAGGGGTAACTAGGGGAGAAACAAAAGGTGTAATTAGAAGAAAGTCAGATGCCTCTCTACTTCTGGAAATCATGTGGGTGAGGTGGAATAGCAAGCTATTCGCCTAGGAGGATGGGCTAGAACTGGGGTCAGTCTTTGGTGTTTTGTGTCATCTTTCGTTTTTTTTTTTTATATATCTTTGTAACAATAAAAAAAGTGGCGAGTCTGACTTTGGACACACTAAACACAGATGGTGTCAGAGTCTGCTTGTACTAATCCAAGGTACATGGGTGTGATTCTTAGATCCTAAGAATAGGGGTCTGAGGTGCATGTCTCTGCAGTAATGATGCTGTCATCTGAAGTGGCTGCTGGTGTTGAGATCTAAACAAAATATGTATATATGTATATATATGTTTATGTATATATATATATATATATCACATATATAGTTGTGAGCGTACGGGTCGTTGCTCACGCTTGCGGGCTCGCGTAGCGAGCCCGCGGCCCTCGCGAAGCTTCAGATGACAGCATCATTACTGCAGAGACATGCACCTCAGACCCCTATTCTTAGGATCTAAGAATCACTCCCATGTACCTTGGATTAGTACAAGCAGACTCTGACACCACCTGTGTTTAGTGTGTCCAAAGTCAGACTGGCCACTTCTTTATTGTTACCAAGATATATAAAAAAAAAACAGAAAAATGACACAAAACACCAAAGACTGCCCCCAGTTCTAGCCCATCCTCCTAGGCAAATAGCTTGCTATTCCCCCTCAC